>JAWNMD010000105.1:600000-856376 GCA_035044365.1 Drosophila neotestacea
ATAACCTACTAACGATTCTTGCCTGATAACACCGTTTCATGTTTTCTCCCAGACCGAGCTACATTTAGTTGATCTTCAGAATTGATTCAAGCAATGTCGTTCTCAGTGTCATTGCTTTTTGCCGCCGTGTGCATCATTTTGACATTAGCCACATTCAGTTGGTTGCCATTGCGTCTCTGGTTGCGTCGTCGTCGAAGGGTCCAAGAGTTGGCCGCCTTATTGCCGGGTCCAAAGACGTTGCCACTTCTAGGCAATGCAAATCTTTTCATGGGCCTCGAGCCAGCACAGGTGTGTCATGTGATTTCTGATTTGGCGGCCCAACATGGTGATACATATACGATATGGTTGGGCTCCAACTTCAGCGTCATGATGTTTGATCCTCGGGACGTGGAATTTGTGCTGGGCAGTACACAACTTTTGGACAAGGCCATGGAGTATGGTTTCCTTATGCGTTGGCTTAACGAAGGCCTCCTCGTCAGTCGTGGTCGCAAGTGGCACAAGCGTAGAAAGATTATCACACCTGCCTTCCATTTCCGCATCTTGGAACAGTATGTGGATATCTTCGATAAGCAATCCCGTCAACTGGTCAAGCATCTTCAATTGGCCCGCGGCGATGATGGCACAAATCACATTGAGTTGGGTCATGCTGCCCATCTGTGCGCACTGGATGTCATCTGTGGTGAGTCGTAAGAACCAAGTGCTCTGGCAAATTCAAGAAAATCTATTTAAACACGGGTTTGTGTACTCCTTTTCACCATAGAGCAATGCTCGTCCCTAACTTTCTCCGATCCCTATGCATCCCTGGGTACAGTTGAACTGGATTCCAAAACAAATCAAATTAGACCGCGTCACCGCTTCAACGATAGATCAAAGTACAGGCCTGTTGATGAAACCGTAAAGATGATGGTTCCGATTAGATAGGTCGAATCAAGCGTTACCATGTTAATGTCGTGCCCGGATAAGCAGCGATTAGATTTTGCGGCCATAAAAATAGTGCAATGCCTCCCGCGTGTTTTGGGTTTAAATTTGGCTGATTTAGTATTCAATAGTTTTTTTGCTGGGTTGGCTGTGTGAAATGTTTCTGGTTGTGGGTCTCCTGGTGGCCAGCGCCCTCTTTGTGGGTCTGCTGATCTATCAGCTAAAGTTTAAACATCTCATTGAGGTGACTCGTTATATGGCAAGTCCTCCGACATTGCCATTGGTTGGACATGGTCACCATTTTGTGGGCAAGGCACCGCATGAGATGATTGAAACTGTGTTGCATTTCATGGAATTTTATGGCAAGGATCAAACAATTAAGATCTGGCTGGGCCCAGAGCTCAATATGCTTATGGGTAATCCAAAGGATGTCGAGGTTGTCCTTGGCACACTCCGTTTCAATGACAAGGCCGGCGAGTATAAGGCTCTCGAGCCTTGGCTCAAGGAGGGTCTCCTGGTCAGTCGAGGTCGCAAATGGCACAAGCGGAGGAAGATCATTACTCCAGCATTCCATTTCAAGATCCTGGATCAGTTTGTCGATATCTTTGAGCGCGAATCGCGAGTTATGCTCAAGAATCTGGAAAAGGAGCGTCTTCGGCAGGGACAGACGGGCTTCAATCTATATGATTGGATTGCTCTCTGTACAATGGACACCATTTGTGGTAGGTGGAACTGGCGTAACCTTGATCTGAAGATTAGCAATATACTTAGTAGTACACTTTTAATCAGACCTTAGATTCACTAAAGATAAGATTATAAATAGAATCGATTAATTACAATAACTCTAACATTTGTAATAGATTAGACAGGCCTAGAGTGAATGTTCGTCTTAACATAGTCTGACTGTACTTTTTTCACCATTTATATCAGCTTCGCTGCAGAGATAAGATGCAGGTGTTAAACTATTTACAGTCGAGCATCGCTATTAGGAATGCTCCAATAAACATATAGTTGTTATAGCCTAGTATGACTGTACTTTACATTATTTTCCCACAACTTTAATCAGTTTCTAGAGTCAAATCAATTACAATTGTACTTGGCCCTAGGCTTATCTACAGTACGATGATTTATACCATATATAATACTTTCAATCTAAAATTCACTGTTGATTGCTGATCAATTTTCTAAAACCTTTCTCCTCCTATTAGAAACCGCCATGGGTGTCTCGATCAATGCACAAACAAATGTTGACTCCGAATATGTGAGGGCGGTAAAAACGATATCGATGGTACTGCACAAGCGAATGTTCAATATATTTTATCGCTTCGAGTTGACCTACATGCTGACTCCATTGGCCCAAGCCGAGCGACGAGCATTGAATGTACTCCACAATTTTACGGAGAAGATTATTGTGCAGAGACGTGAGGAACTGTTGAGGGCGGGAGACAAAGCCCAGAATAAGGATGATGTGGATGTGGGGGCGAAACGTAAGATGGCATTTTTGGATATACTGCTGCAGTCGAATATTGATGATAAGCCCTTGACCAATTTGGATATACGTGAGGAGGTCGACACGTTCATGTTCGAGGGACACGACACAACATCATCGGCAATTATGTTCTTCTTCTACAACATTGCCACAAATCCGGAATGCCAGCGCAAGTGTGTGGAGGAGATTTTCACGGTGTTGGGTAAGGATAAGGATACACCAGTCACCTATGAGCTGCTCAATAAGCTGCACTACATCGATCTTTGCATCAAGGAAACACTACGCATGTTCCCCTCGGTACCGCTACTAGGTCGCAAAGTGCTCCAAGAATGCGAAATAAGTAAGTTACCCTAACTATTCCAGCTAGGGAATTTCTATAGTAAGTAATCCTTATTTACCTCCTTTGCAGATGGCAAGATCATTCCAGCCGGCACCAATATTGGTATTTCTCCGCTTTATCTTGGACGTCGCGAAGATCTCTTCAGTGAACCAAATAGCTTTAAGCCGGAACGTTTTGATATCGTCACTAGCGCCGAGAAGCTTAATCCCTATGCCTACATACCTTTCTCGGCCGGTCCTCGTAATTGCATTGGCCAAAAGTTTGCCATACTTGAGATCAAGGCGATCGTTGCGAATGTCCTGCGTCATTTTGAAGTTGATTATGTCGGCGACACCTCAGAGCCTCCCGTCCTCATTGCTGAACTCATATTGCGCACAAAGGATCCCCTCATGTTCAAACTGAAGGAGCGTGTCTACTGATAAATGGATCAGCAATATAAAAGTTCTACACAAATATGATGATTCCTTCTGTATTTTAAGCCAAAATATTGCAAGTGAGACCATCATAAAATAAACTCTCTTATTTACAAAATTACATAATTATTGAGATGTACCAATTATCATAAAGACCTTGTACGGGAACGTACAAAATCGGAAGAATAAGATAATGCCGGCTAAACATATGAAAATCTTTCTGTATAAGATAAGCTTCTTATCTTATCAATCTTATCTAAAACAAAATATATATAAATAAATAGATACAAATTCTCTACATACCAGTATAATTTGAATCCTTCTATGATCTTTAGTATTGTGTATGAGGTGAATTTCCACATGTTTTGTACGAAAACGAAAAGAAAAAATATATTTAATTAAACAGAGAGGGAAACAATAAGAGAGAGAGAGATAAAGGTGAATAGAATGAAAAAGAAGAACACCTCTGTTCTTTTTATTTTCCCTTTTTCAAAGACATTGTTTTAAGGATTTTTAATGTTTCTCCAATAATAAACTAAAACTTAAAATTTTGTCATAGCCCAGTTAACTAAATGTTTGTTTCGTAAGAAGATAAGTATAACAATAATTATAACATTAACAAATTCATAAGAATTCATTCTTTGTTGCAATATCATGAATGGCATAGCATAGTACCTCAAGATATGCTGGATCCATTTTTTCAATAATCTTCAGCGCTGAGTTAAGTAAGTTTTTATTTCGCTCCTTAAGTCTCTGATCGTTCCTAGTTTCTATTTCAGGCATTCGCGATAATCCCCCCTTTTTGTAGGCAATGGCATCTAAAGCAACCTGTAGATCTTGGGCCGCAATAGTGGCGCTTGCTGCAGCTTCAGACACTGTGGCAATTCTGGAAAGTAGCCGTGCTCTGGACAACTCCAGTCGGCGGGACTGGTCGACCCAAGACTCTGGAGACAAGGGCGGCAAGATATTTTCCGGCATTGGAGTGCAAGGCGCCATTTCATCGACAATTTGTGGCTGCCTTGGACTTGAAGTTTTCGCTTTCACAGTTGTGGGTGTGGCCGTATCCATATCCACCTCCGAGATGGTGCTGGTCACTGTAAGGGAGTCAATCTGCTCAGCAGCTTGCATCGTTGATATTTCATCCAAAGTTAATTTCGGGTTCCCAGTGGCAACAATATTTGATATTAAATAAAAATCGACAGGTGGATCATACATTTCCCCTTCAAAGCCTTGATTGCTCTCACGAAGAGCCTTGGCTGCAGCACGTCTGAACGAACTAAGGTCTGTTGTAATCTTGCCATGATTAGACATTGAGGTACTTAAATGAAGTAAACAGTAAATCTTAAATCAGATATCGGATAATACAATCTATTAACTATTTTATTGCATCGTACCAACTTTTGTTTTCTTCATATTAAAAAGTGTACCATTTTGAAAAAGTACAAATGTACCATAAATGTGGCAGCCGTTGAAAATAATTTTGGCGTTGCCAAAAGTTTATATTAATCGATTGGCAGCCTGGCAGCCCTATGACGATCAATGGCCGCCGATAAATTTAATTGGAAATTAACGAAGAGCATTTGCTGTTGCTTGCACTAATTTTTGGATTATCAATTTAGAAAAGTGCTAATTAACAAGAAAAATGTCCGAGTTGAACGATAATGCGTGCGGTTATGATATGGAATTGGAGAGTTGTGAATCTGAAATGGTGGAACAGGCTAAAGACGATTGTGATGCCGTCGACGCAACAGAACCTGAAAAACTAATGCTACAATTTGCAGAGCTAAGCCTAAAAATTATGGTAAATATGTATGTGTGCTATGCACAAACTTGCAAACTAACATATTTTTCCATTACAGGATTCTGAAAATGAACGCGTACGCAGAGCTACGAAGGATTCGGAAAACCTTTTAAGTCAGACACTGCAAGAAAAAATGAAACTACTCAGCAAGCTAAGTACGCTTCCCCTGGACGCACAATATCCTACATCCAAAAAATGTACTACTGTTATGCGAATCGAACAGGTTCATGTGGAACTTTTGGAAAAATTTCGTAAACTGTACAGTTCAGAGGATGAATATAAACGTGAATATGCCTCACATTGTGACGAGGCCATTAAAGCCAAAATGGCGCTCAGAGAGACGGATGAATATGATGAATTCACCGAAATGGTAAGAATATAGCTTATTGCTTACCAGCTCACAACTGTAGCAACATGCATTTTGTATTGTTTTTTCTATAAGGAACGCGACCTTTTGGAAAAGAAAATGGAAGAACTGAAAGGTCAAACACAAAACGTTAAAGCATCCTGCGAGGAATTGCGCGCCAATCAATTGTTAAAACAAAAGGAATACGAAGCGCAATACGCTTCGATTATGGAGGAAGTGGAAATAATTGAGAAATATGATTTGGAAGCACAGTAAGTTAACTGCTCTTTCCAATGCGGCAAAGAATAAAATATTTACTTACGAATTTATATTCACAGTGAGACGCTTGATACGCTTAAATTCAAATATGAGAAGAGTCTCCGTAAACAGCAGATCGAATTTGATTAATTTGTATTACTTCTATTACTTAACCAACAATTTCAATATTTTCAATATTCTTATGTATCCATGTAATTTGAACAAATGTTATGGGAACATATAATTTTCTTTATAAAGTGAAGTGACAACGCACACTACAACAACTGATTTTACTGTTTGAATTTGCCAGAAGTGGCAACGCTGTCTTTATCACATATCGACAACGATGACAAAAAATCGCAAGTCAGCTGTTCATTTGTTATCGATAGGCGACGAAATAATGCTCTTGTGGCCGTTTATTAGCTTTAATTGTGAAATTTGTTAAGTTTATCTAATATAGTCTGTAAACATGGACGAATCCTCAAGGCAACACATTGAAGACTGTTTCCTGCGCACACCCAACGATGCACGCTCAACGTGAGTACAAGGATTAATCCAAGACACTGGCCTTAATGTGATTTTTAACTATAGCAATGTACCGGCAGTGCCAAAATCCGTGCAGGACAACACATCACGTAAGACGGAACTGCATGTGTTGCGTCTCAGCGATGAGTCCCAGCAGATAACCATGGACACGTTGCGTGCTATCCACGGTCCCGACTTTAAGCTGGACGACATTAGTAAATACAAGGATCGAGGACGTGGTGGCGGTGGTATTAAACACGCCTATTGGGAGGATCGGGGTACGTTGCAAGTGCAAAGTGTCCAGGGCGTTAGTTCGGTGAACAGCAGCACTGCCGAAGATGATCGTCTACGTCGCTATGCATTGCTTAAATTAGAAAACTATGGTTTCCATGCGGTGCACTGCTTGGAGGCCTATGATCATTGTGACCATGACACTGAGGCCGCCCTCCTGCTGCTCTATCGACGCTATATGCGGGTGCCTGTTGACGAAACCCCCCATCTGGAACCACCAAGCGAATCCGAACTGTTGGATATGCGTGCCGATGAGAAGGAGGCACTGCAATCCATCTATGATCGTGCCTATGAGGAGCGTGAACGTAACAGCGTCTGGAATTTAAAGTTTAAGATTGAGCATCTGCTGGCGCACAGTCCGTCGGAGGTGCGAAAAGCCCGAGAAGCCGTTTTAGCTGCGGCAGCTGCCGAGCGTCAGGCGTTGTTGGACAAGAAGAAAAAGGCTCCTCAACGTTGTCGCAATTTTGATCGCGATGGCACCTGTAAATATGGTCCCAAGTGTCGATTTGCCCATGTGCCTGCACAGCCTAGCAGTGAGGCGTTGTCAACGCCGGAGCGTAAGCGCATGGAGAATCTGGATGAGAATGAGAACGAACTGTGGTTCCATGTGGAGGTCCGCTTTCCACCCGGCAGTCAGTATCCGTATGAGGCGCCTTTTATTTACCTGAAAACCACCTGTCATGATATTCCGCACGAGCTGCGTCTACGCTATGCTCGGCATTTGTATCGTGAGGCCCGGGAGATTTGCCGAGATGGTATACCCTGTGTGTACAGCGTATGTGAGATGCTTCAAACCGACGAACAACTGGCTGGCAATCTGGACACTGCCAGTTTTCCCTCATCCAAACGTTCCTTGTTCTATGATGAGCCGACGAATGGAATTGATGAAGATGCCAATGGAGATGCTACAATAAAACCACGTCCCAGTCATTATGAACGTGGACAAACATCCCGAAATGATGGTGGTGCCCATCAGCGCAGTGCCACAGAGCTGGCAAAAGAGAATCGCCGTCTGGTCCAACTCTTCAATGATCGACGTCGAGACGAACGCTATCATAAACTGATAGAGGCGAGAAGACAACTACCTGCCTTTTCCGAAATGGAGCGTATCTTGGCGTTAATTGATAGCTCACCGGTGGTGGTCATCTCGGGAGAAACGGGCTGTGGCAAGAGTACCCAAGTGCCACAATTCATACTGGACAATTGGTTCTTTAAGGCACTGCAGCAACCGTCCAAGGGGGAACTTCCCCATGTCGAGATAATCTGTACACAACCGCGTCGTATTTCCGCCATTGGCGTGGCAGAGCGTGTGGCGGCCGAGCGTTTGGATCGAATTGGCCAGCTGGTTGGCTATCAGATACGTCTGGAGAACAAGGTGTCATCCAGCACTCGATTGAGCTTCTGCACCACGGGCATATTGTTGCGACGTCTCGCCTCCGATCCTCTGCTGGGCAATGTGACGCATGTCATTGTCGACGAGGTGCATGAACGATCTGAGGAATCCGATTTTCTGCTGCTCATACTCAAGAATATTCTGCGTGAACGCAAAGATCTCAAAGTGATTCTCATGTCGGCCACATTAAATGCAAGCCTCTTCTCTGATTACTTTGGAGGTGCACCCGTGTTGGATATTCCAGGACGCACATTCCCTGTGCAACAGCTTTTCCTTGAGGATATACTGGAGGCCAGTGACTTTGTCATGGAATGCGATACGAAATTCTGTCGCAAACTTAAGAAAAAGGAACAGGATGTGCTGCTAATGGAGATGGAGTTTGCCGATGTTCAGGCATCCGGTGAGCCCCCTGGACAGAAGATTAAGGACGAAAAGCTCACGCTGGCCGAGACATACCTACGCTATGCTGGTAAGCTCGTCACCTCGTTGTTAGTTTTTCTTTCCATTTTTTATTAATTCTCGCTATTGCTTCAACAGACTACAGCAAAACGACCTGCAAGAGTATCTACCTCATGGAACCGATGTTGATTAATCCCGAATTGATTGAATCGGTTCTCAAGCACATTGTCGAGGGTGAACATGATTGGCCCCGTGAGGGCAGCATACTCATATTTTTGCCGGGCTTTCAGGAGATTCAATCGGTGCACGATGCCCTTCAGGATAGTTCGATATTCTCGCCACGTGCTGGAAAATTTGTGCTTGTACCATTGCATTCGGCATTATCTAGTGAGGATCAGTCGCTGGTGTTTAAACGTGCTCCAGCCGGCAAGCGTAAAATTGTGCTAAGCACAAACATTGCCGAGACATCCGTGACGATTGATGATTGTGTCTTTGTCATCGACTGTGGATTGATGAAGGAGAAATGCTTTGACTCCAATCGCAATATGGAGTCTCTAGATTTGGTTTGGGTATCGCGAGCGAATGCCAAACAGCGTAAAGGACGCGCTGGTCGTGTTATGCCTGGAATCTGTATACATTTGTATACCAGCTATCGGTATCATCAGCACATATTGGCACAGCCAGTGCCAGAGATTCAGCGTGTGCCGCTCGAGCAGATTGTGTTACGAATCAAGACATTGAAAACGTTTGCCACACGCAACACACTATCCGTGTTGCTCGAAACACTGGAGGCACCGACAGAGGATAGTGTACTTGGTGCCTTAATGCGTTTACGTGATGTGGGTGCCTTGGATGCTGATGATCAGTTGACACCCTTGGGTCATCATCTGGCCGCTTTGCCCGTTGACGTGCGCATTGGCAAATTGATGCTGTACGGCGCCATCTTTCAATGCCTGGACAGTGTGCTCACCATTGCCGCCTGTCTTAGTAATAAATCGCCATTTGTGAGTCCATTTAACAAACGTGTTGAGGCGGACAAATGCAAGCGACACTTTGCACTTGGCAATAGCGATCATCTGACTGTGCTCAATGCCTACCGGGTAAGTACCGATTGATTCTCTTCATCCCAGCAAAGGTTAATTTAATCTACTTTCGATAGAAATGGCTGGATGTGGCTAAACGTGGCAACTATGGCGCAAGTCGAAATTATGCTAGTGAGAACTTTCTATCGCTCAACACGCTGGAGACAATTGCAGATCTAAAATATCAATATCTGGAGCTGCTTGTGTCCATTGGCTTTGTGCCTATCAATGTGCCAAGGCGTCGCAAAAATGCCAGCGACAATATACTGCAGTTAACAGGTGAGTAACTCCAGATTCATCTGCATCTGCGTCGCCATTTCCGTTTTCTTTATATACTCGTTCTATTTCACAATTGACAATCTTTTCTCTTCCAGGTCATGAGCAGAATGTGAATGGCGAAAACAATCGTCTGCTCACCTCACTACTCTGTGCTGCATTATATCCGAATATTGTTAAGATCATGACACCGGAACGCATCTATATACAAACGGCTGGTGGAGCTGTGCCTCGGGAGCCGGGTCATCAGGATTTGCGCTTCAAGACGCGTGGCGATGGCTATGTACGCATTCATCCATCGTCGGTTAACTCACAGGTGGCCGTATTTCAGGCTCCTTTTCTTGTCTATCAGGAGAAGGTGCGCACCAGTTCCATCTATATACGTGACTGCTCCATGCTGCCCCTCATCGCCTTGGTTCTCTTCGCTGGATCCGATTTCAAAGTGGAGCTACATGATGGGGATTTTCTGTTTCTACTTGAAAGCGGTTGGATCATATTAAAGGCTCACAATTTGGAGACAGCCGAAATGGTTCAATGTCTGCGCACAGAGCTCATTAAGTTGCTGGAGGAGAAGATACGTGATCCATGCCTCAATCTTTTGCATCACTCAAATGGCTGCAAGATCATTTCAAACATTGCCTATTTAATTAATAACAATAGCTGAAATTTACACCTCCTAATCACACCATACTCAGTCACAGTCAGTCTTGTCTTTATTTTTTCGTTTTTTTTTTTGTTTGTTTATTTGTTTGCATCCCATAGCTCAATTTAATTAAATTAAGCTTAACTCAAACTTGGTAATATAATATTACAAAATATGTAACAAATATTAATTGTAAGTACAAAACAAAGAAGAAAAATATATTACACAATATTAAAACGAATCGTGTCACCGAATAATATCTTTTAATTCGGATGTAAGTAAAATCCTTCTGAGCTATACAAAATATTGACTTTGATTAACTACAAACCAGAAGTAAGTTAATGTAAAGCAAAAATAATTTTAATTATAAATTTTGTATTTTAAAGGGTGCTATAAAATATTGCCAACCTTGTCTCTATCATTTAGAGCTTAACATATAGTAGAATTATACTTGTTATCTTTGCAAAAAGTAGAAAAAGGGTTCTTAATCATAGTCAATGTGTGCCTGTTCATACTATGTGTATGTGGTATATATTTTAATCAGATTAACTTCAGATCAGATCAGGAAACACGCATCTTCACACCTTTGCAGAGGGTATTATAATTGGAGGGGATCTGGGAACCAAACAGAGAAACCCTAATGCTATCTATTTTTTGACATGTGTGTCCAGAATGTATTCGACGGTTAGTGGACATGGAGGTCGTGTAGTACCGGTTCAGACAAGCACCGCTAATACGCTGAAATCTAAGAATTCCGTCAGAAAAACTGGCAACATAGAACAATTAAGTAGAACACTATAATGAAAATAATAAAGGACTGAATACTTTACATTTTCAATCTGACAGTAGCAAACATAATGTTGCATACTTTTTGACGCCGATTTTATGCATTTGCGGCTTGGAGTTCCCAAACGGTTTAAGCAAAGACTAGGTATATAACATGCTTGTATACTAAAGATTTTGCCGGGTAAAATTCAAAGGTGCCCGGTGTGTTTCTCTATTTTTTTTCACTTTTTTTATTGGACTATTTTTTAATGGCATTTTTTCATGTTTTTTTTTTCATTCTTTCTTTTCGTTTTTTTACCGCTTTGATTTCTTTTTTTTTTGTTCTTCTTCGATTTCTTACTTATTGTAAAAACATCTTGTCTGGAAGTGTAAATATTCCTTGTGATTCGCAAGTTGTGAAATCAGAGCGATCAGAGAATTTGTCGGTCGCATTACAAGAGTGCACGGCGAGTTTCTCCTGGTTTTTTCAGTTTTTTTTTATTTGTTTTTCAATCGAATCTTTTCATTCTTGACTATAGTTCTCCTTACGTTTTCATTGCTTCACCGAATGTCATTTCAGAGCATTATAAGCATTCTTAAAACTAACTGGCATTTGTTTCATGACCATTCGAGATTACATTCCAAACAGACCCTTGAGATCATCAATGGGTTGTTTAGAGCTTACCTGGCCTGTTAGCAATCTATCAGCTAATTCTAATTTACGATCTTGAAGTGCCTTAATGCGCTGCTCTACAGTGTCCATGCAAACCATCTTATACAATCACATCCTTTTTCTGACCAACACGATAGATGCGATCCTGCGCCTGCGATCAGATGCGATCAGTGCATATCCGAGAGAATTAAATGATTCGCTCCAATCAAATTGAGGCCAACACCGCCAGCAATCAGTGACAAAAATATTAGGAGTTTGGGAGTCCGCGGATCGATGAATTCGTTAGCAATTTGAGCAAAATGTGGGGTCAAAGGCCAATTATAAAATGATTTTTATAATATATAGATATAGTTTTTTTTTGCTTTTGTTGGAATTTATGAATTTGTTCACATTTAAAATAAATAAAAATGTTTAATCTTGATTCTGAATTTTTAATCAACTTCTGGTACCCAAATTAATAAAAAGAATATTTAAAGTAGATTCTGGTGTGTTTCATGTTAGTGTAAAAAGTCATGGTAAAAAATCGAAAAAGTTTTGACTTGTTAAAGAGACTTGAAGAGTTCGAACGACCATAATTTGAAACTACTGAACCGATTTCCAAGGAGGATGCCTTTTTCATCATGATTTTGCCCTTTATATTTCAACGAATCTTGTAATTTTTTGCAATAGTTTTGATTTTAAGAGAAGGATCCCCCTTCTTTTATTTCAAAACTCTTATCTGTACCCTAAAGGCGGAATTGCTATTTAAATGAATCCGCCCATTAATCATTTTAAACTTTGTAAATGTTTTGGAAAAATGTGTAGAGCAGAACAAGAGTTAAGTAAAAAATTTGGTGAAATTCCTCAAATCAGTAATAATAATAATATTTTGAATTCTTACTCACTCCATTTATTTGCATTCGATCGTTCATGTTTTGGCATGTTGATTTTTCGACTTGTCAACTTTTAGGCGCAGTTTGCACATCAAAAATCGACAATGACATCAAATCTTGAAACGGAAACTGAAATTTAATGTATAATTAATCAAATGAAATGTCAATAAAAATAAATGTTGTAAATATATTTATGTGTGTGTGTGTGTGTGTGTTAAACAGTGTAAACATTTGCCGCCTGGCGACCATCAAATATTCCACGATCGATCTATAAATCAGTCTGTTTGTCTGTCTGACTGTATGTGTATTAGCTAAAATCGAACCCATCAATTACAATTGATTTGAATTTATTTAAATACACTTGATACACTTTGGAGCGCTTGGTGTTATTTTCATATATGAAATTTGTTTTTAAATATTCGAGTTGTGTGTTGTTGTGATATCACAGTGTCGATACATCAAAGTATCAAATGCACCTAATACGATAGTAATTAATTATACTTATCAATGATAAGCGGATAAATATGCGCTTAATTCACATGAATCACAATCACAATCAGAATCAGAATCGGATGTGAATTCTCAAATTTTCAATAATTATTTAGTTGCCTTCCACTTCCTCGTTTTCTTATAAGCAATTCTTTTATTCACCGCCTACCCCTTTCTTCATCTCTTTCTTACTATCTGTCTCTCTCTTTATCACTCTCTGTTTCTCTATATTTGCTTTGCTTTACTCTCTATGATATTTCGCACTTCTTTGTTGGCTTCATTGCATCTTTTAGCACCTCGTTTCAGTTATTTGCACGCTCTGATTTTGGCTTATCGGTTTCTCCCCTAAACAAAACTAATGCGGACCTTATGAACTCAAACCCACAACTTGTTACTTAACAAGACCATTTATAAGGTCTTAAGGTATACAATATTTTCATTAAGAATTAACAAATATATTTTAGAAATTTGTATTATCTTTAGTTAGTCAAATAAAAATACGGAAATTATTGTTGAAATAATTTAAAGTACAGAAATCACAAATTGCCTTGCTTGTATTGATTTAATTTAAAAATAAAACATATAAGGAATTATTTTTTAAGCTAGTCTAAATAATTTTTATGTTTTAAGAAGTTTTATTATTTTGTTTTAAATACAAAAACGAAATTTTTTCCAATATTGGCCAAATTGGATGTGATTTTTTGACAATTTTGCTGTTGAGAATTCTTTCCACGCTTTGGTAGAGAATCACGAATATATATTTTTTATCTAGCCAAGCTATTAAATATTTTTTTAATGAACATTCATATATTGTTTTGTAAATTGTTAGTTGTAAAAATTTTAAATTTATAAAATTTATATGCAATTTTTTGAGAATTCTTTTTTTTTTAAATAAGAAACAAAGATTTTAAATCTTTATGATTTGTATTATTTTATTTCAGGTACAAAAATCAAAAATTGTTGCTGTAAATTGAAAATTAAAAAATGTAAATTCAATAAAATTTGATGTAATTATTTTGAGAATTCTTCCCACGTTTTCGTACAAAGGTAATTTTTTAATATTAACCTAACATGAAATAAAAATAATTGATTACTGGTTTGTATCATTTTATTTTAAATACAGAAATCGACTCCCAGAAATTGTTGTAAATTGTAAAAATTGTAATTGTAATTTATAAATATATTAAAAAGCTGTAAATTTTACTAAGTTTCATGTAATTTTTGTTGAGAATTCTTCCAACGCTTTCGTAGGGCATTTCTTGCCTCCGGCTGACCAATTGCCATTGTCATGGTCGGCATCGACGGCTGTTTGCTCCACTTTTGTAGCTACTGTTGTTTTGTTGTTGTTCTGTTAGTGTTGTTGTTTTTGTTGTTGTTGTTGTTGTTTTTGTTGTTGCCGGCTACCACTTAAAGCGTGAGTTTTGTTTGTGGAGCGCTAAGCTTACGCTGACGTCGCTGTCGCTGTCGCTGTCGACGCTGGCAGAGAGACATCTCTTATCCAGTCCGGAGTGCGAATGTGAATGTGAAGGCGATGGCGTTGTCGACTCTCGAGTGTTTCTTATCAACACTATCTTGTAGTATTGTTGTTGCTACTGATGATGCTTATGTATGTGTATGTGTATTTGTACCACCTTATAGCCTATCTCTGCTCAGCTCTCATCTTTAGCCTTAGGAAAAACTGAGTCAATAAAATAGAAAGACGGGGCAGATAGAGAAAAGAGACTGTGACCTGCGACTGCGACTGTGACTGCGAAGTTGACTGCGACTGTGACTGAGGGAATGGGCAAAAAATAATGCGATAATATAACTCAAATCATCATCATTATTGACAGTTGTACAGATCCCAAAATGCAGTCAAAGCACAGTGTCCACAGGTCTAACAAATCTTTAACGAATCCTTAGGCTTCAACTACTTATTTATTGTTACGCATGCGCTTTAATCTTTTAAGGGTTTACTAAAAAAATCCTCATGTTATGCCCCCTAAAAAAGTCTTTGTGTACAGTGAAAACTCTATTGGGCGGACACTTATCGTCAGGCAACTTTCGTCCGCTCAAGAGGCAAAATTGATCTGAAAACTCTACCAACGTCATGGAAAAATGTCCGCCCAAGATGTTTGTCCGCCTATTAGAGAAGTCCGCTAAGGGAGTTTTCACTGTAATTGCTTTTGTAATTGTGTGTGTGTGGAAGGGAAGGGTAAGGGGAGGTCTTTGGGGCATTGCAGAGTGCATAGTTAAGGTGGGTGCTGTTTAAAGTTTTGCGCCTCCGTCGTAAAGCACTAAATCCGCAGACAAAAAACAAAACCTTTTTTTTCCGCATTTTTTTTAGTTTTATTTTTGTTATTCATATTGTTGTGGGTGTGTTTGGGTTTGGTTGACGTCGACATCGGCATCGGCATCGACGTCGGCGCCATTTTGGGCAGGGGGAGGCCCGATATATCGTAGTATAGCAGTAGTCCAAACTGAGACCCGTCGTTCGGTAAATACGGTGACAAATTTGCTGCCATGCCCGCGAATATATGTAACAACAACAACAAGAGCAACAACAATATCTAAAGAACCTAAGAACAATACAAAACCGAAATCAATGCCTCACAGTGCACAGTGGTGTGTGGATCAAACATAAGTGAAAGATCATTTAAGGTCTAGAATTAACCTAACATTCATATCGAATTGGACATAATAATTAAAAAATTTGGACCGTATTAAAGTACTTAATAAAGTTTAAAATGCTATAAAGTGTAGTTTATTGGCAATGTTAGGCTATTTTGGCTATAACTTTGTACCCACCTACCTACCCACCTATGCATGTATGTTAATTTAACTAAAGTTACCAAATTAACAAATAAATATTTTTAACTTTAAAATGCTTTTAAATATTTGTTCATACTTTAAATAATCGATGTTTTGGCTTTTCTTAAAATATGTGGCTTACATTTCGTTTTAAATATGTTTTCGTCAAATTTGCACCCGGGCGAGAAAAGATTTTGACAGATGCAAAGCGTTTAAAATTAAAAATCTCTCTCTACTTTAGTGTAAAATGAAAGTTGAGCTTTAAATTCTGCCTGAGAGCCCGTTGTGAGCGTTAAAAACTTTTTATTGCATTCTCGCCCAGGTGCAAATTTTGACAGACACGTTTTTAGATAATCCTTGCTTAAGGAAAGGAAAGGAAAGGAAAGGAAAGGAACTGAATTAAAGCTCTTTCCTAACACATTAAAGCTGTCTAAAATGGAGGATTACCAAATTGCACACTCACATTTGACCATAAGCATTGAACTACTGTGCGATCGCTTTGCTGGCGTTCATTGGTAGCAAAACGTAAGTACTACATGCCTTTATACATGAGAGGGGGAGTAGGTAAAGGAGTTGGTTAAAAAAAAATGTGCTCGCGATTTTCGTAGTTGTCTTTTGTCGATCGTCGATTCTATGTGTGTGTGTGTGTGTGTGTGTGTTAGTTAGTCGCAGACAGTTGACAGTGCGCTGGCAGAGCAGCTTGTAGGCTCGGCCCGGGGGAAGCGGGAGGGAAGGTAGGGGGTGGCAGCTCGGCGTTAACGCGTCGTCCGCTTGACACAATCCACTCACTCAAATTGAGTAACCCCCCCTCTGGCCACTCGCCCCTCTTTATCCACCCACACTCTCCAAGCCATTCGCAGTCGCAGTCGCAGTCAAACATCGCAGTCGCAGAATTGAATCGGATTCACATTCGCGCACACTCCAAAGCGGCTAGCGGTTGAATTTTGCCTCTTTTTTGTTTTCTTTTTTTTTTGCTGTTGTGTATTCTTGAGGAACGACTCCGGAATGGGGGTCTTGAGTTATTTTCGGTTTGTCTGTCAAATGGAGCTGTAGCTCAAAGTGAGTGAATTGCGGGATTAGCAATAAAATAAAATAAGCTAGTAGGAAAGGCAACAGGCGTGATAGCCCGACTGTAAGAGACCCTGCAGCTATTTCGTGAATAACTTCCGGTATTACAATCCGATCGTGTTGAAATTTTCAAGACAGTTTCAGACTATAATGCCTACATATTATAGAAGTACTAAAATACAGTTCAGGCGTGAAAAAGGTCTAAGGCCCGTTTTTTTAATTGCTTTATGAAATCTCAAATAAATATCCGAATGATAGACTGACGCAGAATGTATAGAAACTAATGACAAATTCAAAGATATAAATCAAATAAAGCTTATATGGACATTGAAAAAATGGGCCTAAGGCATATTAGATTCAATTGGGATATAGTGGAACCTACGCACTAAGTTTAATGTATCTAGCTCTTATAGGCTCTCAGATTAAAAAGGATAAAAAGTATCAAAAAAGCTTTGTGAGAAAAAAATAATTGTCGGAAAATGTCACCAAGAACCCGAGTTCTTAAAATTGGAATCGAGTTTTAGACCGATCAGTTCTTTTTTTAATTGTCTCCCAAAATAAAAGTTAATTTCTAAATTTGTTTTTAATATTTTTTGTAAAGGTAGTGTATTTAAAAAATATTTGTTTTAATCTTTCGGACTTTTAAGTTCCGTGTTCATACAGACAAGCTGAAGAGACCCTTTCGTATTTTTAGCTGCAGGGTCTAAAAATCTCACACCTATACTATGAGCAAGTGTGGGAGGGTGAGAAAGAGAGCGAGAGTGATAGAGAGGGGCAGACAATCGGCTTGTCAAAGGAGGCGCTCAAGTTGTCAGCTCCCGATATTCTATGCAGTCAGATGATGGACGCATCGCGTATCGTAACAACGTAGCTGGGCGTTGGGCGTATAACCGTTACCGTTACAACCGTTGTGACAATTGTGACAGTTAACCGTTAAGCGTTTACCGTTCCCAGTTTTAATCTGTAAACATATATTCTAATTCCAATTCGTCAACGAGCGACGCCAACGGAGCTGCGCAGCTGCTGCGAGCAGTGGCTGTTGGCAGAGACGTGAGCTTCAAGCATTTTCAATTTAAAAATCAACATACACACACACACACACCTGCACACCTGCACACACACACATACACACACCCTAAGAGCACAACAAAAGTGTCAACCCGCCGCCTGCAACGCTTCAATTTCAATTCAATGCGCGCCGTGTAACGGTAACCGTCCTGTTCGTCGCGATCAACGGTTCTATGCATTGACTTTTTTTCTTTACTCTCCTTTAATTCGGTAAATAAAAAAACAACAACTTTAAACTTCGTGCAAAGTAACAATAAAAAGCGCGAAGAAATTGTGAATAGAGTGCAAAATATTTTGTTTTTGTGTGTATTTTTCAAAAGTGTGGGTATTATAAGAAAAATATTATAATTCAGCCCAAAAAAAGCGAACTGTTAACTGTAAATTATTTGCCACAAAGGACAACTGCTATAAGGAATTCAGTGTTGATCAACAAAATGTAAATCTCAATCACATTTAACAAACAAGAATGAAAGTAAAAGGGATTTATTAACATACAATACATAGACTTTGGTTTTGGCTTCGGTTTGGTCTGGTTTCCATAACATTCACAGGTCGGCTAACGAACTGTGATCTATATGATTCCTACCGTTTTTTGCCCTTGCAAATATAAACGCGCATTTGCAATGATTCAGTTCCATTATCTTCAGTGTTTGTGGTCACTTTGTCCAGCTTATCAGAGGATCCGCTTTGCTCAATTCAATATAAATACTTAAGTGCACACAGATTAACACATGTCTGTATATAATATTTACAAATTGATTTCGAACTATATCTCCTAATCCTATCTAAAAAATAAGCCTGCTAAAGTTTCACTATAAATTAATCTAATACTAAATAGAATAGAAGTAAATATCACATATTAACTACAACATATCTTTGATCCACCATTTGATCTTTTATATAAGTATTTAAAATCTTGTATAATATATCTTTCTTTATTTATTTTACGGTAATGGAATAGTTTTCTAGAGAAAGAGTTCTCCCAGAAAGTCCCAAGTTTTTCCTTTGCAAATGTTTAACAAAGTGTTTAGTCAAGTTCTATAAGATTTAAGCTTGAGTTCTAGACTTGCGTAATATAGTATGCTTCAATTTGTTTATTAGCACGTTTTATTAATTGACGTGTTGTTGTTGCTGTTTTTTTTTTTTTCGTTTTTTTCTATTTCTCTGTGCATTTTTAGCAATCTTAACGATCTTTGAAATGCAATTGTGCTCCAGTTTAGACAGCACGTCTATGAAGAGCCTTACGTATTACTTACGAGTATATGTATATATAGGGTATATGTACACATAATCAATCTGAGGCTAAAGGCCCCTACACACATCTATGTACATATAGCTGTATAGCTTCTTCTTTATTTTAATGAATGAATGCAGCTAATTAGCGAAATTGTTCGATTCACTTGTTCTATTCGATTGTTTCGATATACACAAAAAAAAAAACCGATTGTTGAGCGGCATCTGGAATATCATTTCGAATTCGGGAAATGAAATGGGGAATCTATCAAAAAAAAAACACAATAAAAACAAATTATAAGAAAAAAAAAATGTATAGAAATGAAATTCTTTTACGTATTCTTTTGGAGCTCGTGGAAGTGTCTACCTTATCGCCCCCAAGGTGGCTTGTTGGCGCTTTACTGTGTCAGGTTGTTGGGTGGTGGGCATATTAGTTGGTTCCATCAATCATGTTGCTGAATTATGTTTAGCAACAAATGTTGCTAGCCAAATGTTGCCACTCAATGTTGTGAGCAAAATCCTTACGAGGTGATCGTCTTAAGACAAGCATATTTCATAAATATATATATATATATATATATATATACATATGTGTATATATGAAATTTGGGTCGATTGCATGTTATCGACCTTTATTATTTTTTCTTTCGTTTTTTTTACTTGTCACGGGCGTTATTAATTGTCGTGTAACGGTAACTGGTGCTACTACGTCAGCTGGCAAGAAACATCAACTCAAGAGCTGTCCTCTTATCAATTCTTTGAGACAAGGCAATATGTTGGTAGGCGATAGGGGGTAGGGTAGAGAAATGGGTGGGTGGTGAGAAGGCAAAGACATTGATAGATCGAAATGCAATTAATCATGCATGTGAAAATATAGTTTGCTCAACAATGTCAACATAATTAGCATTACCAATCCGAAACTAACAATTTACAACCCATTTACAATGAATGGATGCCATTATTATGACCCTCATGTAGTTACGGTTTTCTGTTTTTTTATTTTTATTTTTGGAAGATAATACTCATAGCTCTCTTATAGGGTACTACGTCATAAGGTGGCAACACCTCGCCGTGATTATTTACTAAACGTGTTCATTTGCAGTTGTTGCTACTTATTATTGATTATGCGACTATTTAGCGTTCAGTATATGTAAATATTTTTTATTCATTCACTTCTTAGTAATACATAATATACAACAGAAAATACAAATTTCAATAAATATATAATGGTATATATTTAAAATAAGAAAAAAGGCCATATTCAAGACAGGTTACCGAACTCACAATACCCTAGTAAATATTTACATTCTCGCAAAAAAACTGCAATTTCTATATATTCAAGTCAAATCTTAATGAATTCTTAGCAAAAACTAAAGCAACTACTTTAAGTTTTTTATTGACAGGTCAAAGCAAAAGTTTCCATACAATGTTGTACATCAGTATAATTTATAGCATCAGTTAAATTGCATTTGCCAAATATTCGTACTTTCAACAATAACTTCTATTGCGAGCAATCATTTTTATGGCTGTAAAGTTATATGACGAAAATATTTATAAATTATTCGACATTTGAAAAACAGTTGCAGTCAAATCAAATGTCGGATTAATCAGTTGATTAATCCTTTTTGTTGCTGGGGATTATCTGTTGCACGTTGGTTATCAATTAGTAACCTTTATATGACTATATTAAATGTTCTGTTGTTTTTCACACTTAACAAATTAAATATTGATCAACTTAATTCACATGATCATAGACTTTTCTTCTGTTTCATTTTTGTCTGGTTCGATTTGGGCCACTTTCCGTCATCATATATCCAAAAATAAAAATAATTCATTTTTTATTCGTTCCAATTTATTAATTAGAATGAAATGATGTCTAGTTTTGTTAAGGTAAAGAAAGAATTAAGTGTTTTTAAATGTGTTTTCCTATCCAAGTTATCCCAAGTAATTTCAATTTGCATAAGGAAGTCAGAAGTATTAAAATTACTATTTTCCGACTTCCCTTCAACTTTTCAATCAGTTACTGTCACTTATTTCACAATTCATTTGCCACACTACACTATCAAAGTGATAAATCAAATTCGGAACTTATTATACGATCAAAAGTAAACCCTTAAGTAATAAAGAATTTTCCATACGATCCAAAAATCTGATAACATCAAAACAACTTTTTACTTTTAATGCTAGCAGAAGTTTCCATTCTATAGAAAATCAGACAAGCCCAAAAAATCAAATAAAATCTAAATCGTAGCAACAAATAACGTCATTAAAATGTTTGTATTTGTTTGTTGTTGTTTTTGTTTGTTGTTGTTGTATTCTTTTTTTTTAAATAAATAAATAAAAGTCTAATCAAATAAAATACAATAAATTGAAAGAGTTCCATCGCCGGCGACTCGACGAATAGCGAGAAATGCGTTCAATAAATAGTAGAAAAAGATTGTGTGTATTCTTTTTTTTTTATAACTATTATTGTTAACAAATAATATAAGTTAGTCCAATTTGTTGGGCATACGAAATGCCTTAAAACTTTCAAATACAACAGCTTGAACAACAGTTGAAGAGAAGAGCAACAAACATAAATATTTCTTAGATAATTTCATAAACATTCTTGTTCTATAAAAATACGAAAATGATAATATTAATTGAATATAATGATATTGTTGCGTTCGTATTATCAGCCCAGCACTTGACTTCAATTGTAACAACAACAACAACAACAGTGACAACAACAACAATATCAATAAGAGCAGCAACAATAAGAACAAGAATAACAATAAGTAGTTGCAATAAGTTTCAACTGTAAAAAGAGTTCTGTAATATCGCTTGTATTACTTGAGTGGAGAACTTAGTAAACAATACACTGATTTCAAATAGTATGCGCCCCACTAGAAACTGTCTTTTGTTAATCTGAGTTTGTAAATATATGTATATGAAATGTATGTATTTAGTCCAAGACATCATAATGTAAATATTATAAATATATATTGGAATATTTTAAAAAACTTGAATATATCTGCCATATAATTTTGCTATGCAAATAGTTTACCCGTCCTTAGTCCTGAGTAAAAAATATAAACTTTTTTCTATACAGTTTAGTCCAACTAAACTGGTGATCATGTTTGCCATAATTATTGTATAGAGTCTGTGTCAGCATTGAAATTGGAATAGGCATCGAAATCGGAATCGGTTATTCGTGCTACTGTTTCGAATTATGGGCAAAGTTCGACAATTTGGAGATAGCTGGGTCTGTTAGTAGGAACTACCTCAACATGAACTTATTACCGATGAAATAGGTAAAATTATCTTTATGATTGGGCAAGAGGTACAGCTAATAGGTCTTATTATCGTTTAATTTATTTCACAATTAAGTTAAATCGAATCACTAACAATTAGTTCATATCTAACTAAGACAAAACCATCGATGCGAACCACAATCCACGATCCACGTGTAAATTGGTTAACTCTAACCAGGGCTAGAGTTGTCAACTCTATTCAATTGGTGGCTGTATCGAACCGCTAATTAGACCCGATCGCGGTACATTTCCAAGTTGTATTGTTGTTAGCAAC
The DNA here is from genome assembly GCA_035044365.1 of Drosophila neotestacea. Taxonomy (NCBI): domain Eukaryota; kingdom Metazoa; phylum Arthropoda; class Insecta; order Diptera; family Drosophilidae; genus Drosophila; species Drosophila neotestacea. Next base: position 622,700 of record JAWNMD010000105.1, read on the forward strand.
GTAATAATCCCAGACAGATAACAACGTTCGTCGCCTACTACTTTGTACCGCTTCTTACCAAAAAGAAACAAAAAAGTAGTAAAAAAGTAGAGCAAGATCAGGGGAAAGAAGAGAAGAAGCGATTCGTACAAATTAGCAGCAATACTCATACTTATGTCGTTTGGGGACGATATGATTAGAAGTGTCAATATGTAAACCCCATAGTGTTTGCCGCTCCAAATGACGTCGCTGCCACATTCTGAGCAATGCCCCTGATGACGTCGATAACTTTGAAGACAATTGAAGACCCCACACCCCAGAGGAGGGTAATCTTTTAACCAACTAACCCAACTAAGTAGCTCAGCTACTTAGTGAATTGGGAATCATCTGGGGCAGTGAATGCAGCAAGTTATCATACATTTATACGTAGGGTAGCATGGTACGGCTGCTACCCTACCTACATACAACATAGAGTACCTTATACGAATTTCACATATTTTTGATAGCATACAATCTAGAATACGATGGAAGGTTAAATTAGAAAATTTATCTAGAGTTCAAAAAGTGTTTTGCATTAACATTAGGCTTTGTCGGACCTTTAGAGTTGAAGCATTGGATTCTTTTTTAAGAAAACAGCAACAAAACCTTTATAAGAAAAAAATGACAAGAGTCTTATGTCTCTACTTGGATTAAAGATTAAGATTTCATTGAATTTTCAAACTAGGTAGCACTCATTATATATATATACGTAGTTATTCCTGGATTCCAATTAATTCTAAAGAGAAAATGTTATGTCTGTTGGTTTCCTCTTAAAAGTAATTCTAAAACTTAGCCAAAATATTTAACGGCATTGGGAAGAAGTGAAAAAGCCGAAACTAAAAATATTGTACATAATGATATATATAAATACATATTCAAAAATATTGAATATAATGAAATATTTTGAATTCCGAAACTATTGTATCTAATGAAATATTTTTGTTTTTGGGTTTTCTAATTTTTTTATTTTCAATTTTTTTTTTCTCAAAAGTTTTTTCTGCATTTTTATTTTCAAATTATGTGATTCTTACAATTAGTTTTGTTTCAAATTTTTCAAACATTTATAAAGGGATTTAAAACGTAGACTGTTGACGATCATGATAGGCTTAAAGTCAAGAGAAACAAACATTTTGGTAGCACCTATAAACCTGGCACCTTGTGGTGTAGGGTAGCCCGAAAAAAAGAAAGAATGCATGGTTAAGAAAACACATATATTTTAGACAACAAGTTAACTAACTGGCCGCACTTGAGCAGTCGCAATCAAGAGTCGATTAACGCTGATACAACCATAAATAATAAATAATAACAGAACCTAAACAAGAACTTGAGAGATATTGCAATTCCTAAGCGGTTAACCAACTAAAAATGTGAGCAAACAATTTACAGAAGCGGTTCGCAACTATTTTTTTGGCTATAATATAATGAAGTACGTGTTCAAAAATATGGGATCTGTTTGCAGCCTAAGGAAGCGACAGATCGAGCATGTCGCCAAACCGTTGGATACTATTGCTCCTCTTCTATATATCATATCTGTTATTTGGTGCCGCAATCTATTATCATATCGAGCATGGTGAAGAAAAGGTGGCCCGTGCCGAGGAGCTAAATGAACGCAAGGAGATCCATGGTGGGTAGTTAATTTCTTTCATTTGAGCTTATATTAACCTACATAACTTAAGGAAATCTCAAACAATAGCAGCTACCTTAAGTCCATTAAGTTCAAACTAGTATATCCATCTATATATGAGATACAAACATCATATATGTATGCACATATATACATAAACAAGTTTATTATCCCGCCCCACTACCATAATAAAAGTTGGTATAAAAGTTTTCATCTCTCGAGGGCATATATGATATCACAACTAAACTGTCTGCCACGAATTTAACACTACTTACGTAGTTTTCTAGACGCCCCCGTTGATTTAAAGATATCACCGCACCATCCAAAGTTTACTACACTCTATGTTTTTTAAAGATTGACAAAGTTATCATTCAGCATGTCAACGGAAAGAATTGGGTATCGTTTCTAGTCTATACCAACTGAGTTTGTTAAAGAGCTGGAGTCAACAAATTTTGTATCTGTGCTATTCTAAATAAAATACTAACATCATGAATACTTTTCCAGTTTATACCTACTAAAAATTAATAAAGAGTGTATGTCGTTTGTTTAAAGATCTTATAAATTAACTAATTTTTCATGATCAATCTTAACAGACAAGTTTTTTGGGTAGTTACTCCGGTTTGCTTTTTAGGATTCATCATAGGCACATCAAAATTTGAATTTAGACAGATTTCAACTTCTGCAAGAGCATACAATATTCGGTGTGTGAAAATTGTAGACAGTTTACTGTGCTTTATTTTATTTTTTGCCAAACGTGCGTAAATGTTGAGAAATGTAAGCTTTATGAGTTAGCAAGTGTGCGAATCTGATCCGTGATTAATTGCATTATACGAATGCGAGTTGAATGTGATTTACGTACTATAAGTGTCTAGATCTCTGTATATATGTATGTATGTATGTGTATAATACATACATACATTAATCGCGATGCTATCGTATTTATTTTGAGGGCTATTCCACAATAATTGCAATAAAATCAAATTTAAACAGCACATAAAATGTGCTAATTATCCAAATAAATAAACTATAAACTCTAATTAGACACCGTCGAACCGAGACGTGCGTCGATAGCTATAAATATCATTCAATACCATCGAATTAAAACGGAAACGAGCATCACGATCATCTCAGATCTGAACTTACAAAGCAAGTCATAGGGTCGTTTGTCAGGTAAATGACATTTATTCAACTGTCAAGTAAATAATCCTTCCCTTATGACTACATATATAGTGTGTACTATATCTATAGATTTCTGGGGTTAATTTAGTTAACAGGTATCGTCTACGCATGAAGCAATGATATTATATGTGATTTATGACTTTACCAATACCAGACTTTACTTTGAGCCCCATTTGACCGCCAGTGTCCGAAAGGTCTTAAGCAGAGGTCTTAACTTCGTAGTCTCCAGTCTTTATCAATATGTATATGCATATGGCATAAAGGTCTGTAATGCCCAAAGTCTTATCATTAATATATGAATATCAATCAATATCAACAGTAATTTATTGGGCTTCAAAACCACTTCAGTGTTGCATATAATACCTGGAACGTTTCTCACTTTAAGACTATTTGTACACAACATGTGATGATGACATTTCTGGACATCACATTAACTTGGCTTCTTCTGATAACAGCCACAAAATTGACTAACTGATCTTGTCTAGTCATCAAATAACTTTATTTTTTCTTCCCAAAAATAACAAAAGAGTTGACTTATTAAGTTAACAGTTTCAAGGGTCAACAGATTTCAAACTTGCATAACTTTGTCAAATCTAATCCGATGATTTGATCTATAAATTACTCTTCACTGAAAAATATTTAGTGTTCAAATAAAAATTGTGTAAGAATTAAAAAAATATACTTATATACAGGGTGTTGCACAAAGCTCTAGATCTTTAGCCGACAATTGCTTTCCTATATATTGGTGTTCCTTAAATGTCAGAGGTTATAATTTTTCTAACAGTTTTTCGAAGTTAGAAAATCTGCTGCTGTTTATTTGTTTCGAGTTTCTACAAAATGATTTATTACTGCTGTTTTTTATAAAACTTATCAATTCATTTAAAATGTATTCCACGATTTTTAATATATTTAAAAAATAATTAAAGATAATTCAATTAATTTAAAGTTTTATCAAATGTCTCAACAATTTTTTTGAGGAACACCAAAAATTGCTTTGGAGTTGCTTTTGGGTCGCAAAAGTTTTGTAGATAATTTTAAATCTTCAGTTTTCCCTTAAACAACTCAAACTTGTTTCTTTCTTCAGATATCTGAACTAAACTCACAGATTGTGTGCTTGGTTTCGTTTTATATTTACAACCTGACAAAAGATCTTTAGCTGATTTTAGCTTTTCTTTACTGATAAATTTACCTAGTTCAGAAATTACTTTCTTTCTGTCTTTCCTTTTCAGCACACCGAGTAAATGCTTTAAGTGATCTTGATTGATTTAGAAATTGCCTATAATCAAATCTGATCATATCTATTTTCCTCTCATTTCTTTTTGCCCTTCCCCTATAACTGATCTTGCTCGATGTGATTAAGGCTTATGGATTATCTAGTCCAACGATCGGTCGACTGGGCTGGCATTAATTAAATGAATTTATCAATTTGTTTGCCACAAACATTTCCGGCGCACTTTAAATAACCGAGATAATCAAAATAAACGACAAAAGCCGCATCAAGTCAATCTCAATGTACAGTGAATTTCGTGTAGACAGTAAAAGCTGTGATGGGTATACTACATAAGTAGTTAAGGCTTTAAAGATTTACAAGAATTTGTGCTAATGATCGACGTCTATGAACAAATTGCCGCAATCACAATCACAATCGCAATCAACTTAAAGTGAGGGTCGGGATTGTGGGGCAAGCCCCCGTCATCAACAAAGGCGACAATATCACAGCTGATTGACGTTGTCCCGGCATCCCATGTGAGTCCCGTTGTCTGTGGAAATTTGGAGAGAGAGGCTACGATTATTATATCTACATGGTGCACTCACTACTGGGATCATTTAATAGCGAATTGCCCACAATTGTAAAGCATTTCCCACTCTATACCCTATACACTGTACACCGTGGCATTCATTCTTTGTCCGTGGGTGGCTTTGATAAAAATCTGGCTGGGCATTTATTGAATTATGCAATTCGTTAAAAGATTACGGTCTGAAATTGTTGTCATTTAACATTTGCTAGTGGCTTTAAGGTTTATTGAATGATTGCACTAAGTTAATCACAATAAATTGCAATAAAGATGCACCTTTAACTAGTTCAATCTTAACTCAAGATACTCGGTAACTCCTATCTAAATGAACTTTCGACAAAAAACACTGTGACGTCAGCTCAAAGATAACAACTTGTCCCGGAAATCAAAGTTATGTGATTTTTTCTTCTAAGTAATAGCAACAGTTCGCTCTTGAAGAGATAAATCGTTGTAGTTCACTTAAAAGTGAGGTTAACTTTGATTTCCCCACTCAAAATATAATCAATTTAGTGCATTCTCTATGCAAAATCTGATTAGATCTTAATTTTGAAGATAAAAGGGACATTACCGCAATTAAATTGCTTTCAAACTCCCCCATAAAACATATTTCAAGAGCAATTGGCAGCCCTATCATAGAGAGATCAAAACAACGTCTGCTCTTAATGATCGTTACAATCCACAGTCAACATTGTGTAGCGCATTTTAAACAGTTACAGAACGTAGCTGTATCTGTATCTGTAGTTGTATCTGTATCTGTAGCTGTATCTGTATCTGTAACCGGATCATCAACACTACGATTATGTTGGCTGCAGTTCAAAATGTCACACACTGGGGGTAAAATCAGTGTAACCGTCTGACGATCAATGGCTCGAGCCAGGGTCACTTTTCCTACGGGGAATCCCTTCTCCCCGCCGGTCATTGTCACGTTGACAGTTTCGGTTTCTTTTATACCTAGATCTCTACTCAGTTTAGTTGTTGTTTTGTTTTTAATTTTTGTTGTTGTTATTTTTTCTCCCCCCGAAAAGCGGAAGGTTAAATGGCGTTAGTAACGCGATCGGCTGCCCGCGTATTTGCTTCCGGAACACGTGTAATGGAACTAATTAAATTTGATTTCATTTAACGCTTGATTGAGTTTTGTATTTTCTGTTTTCTATGTGTATTTCCTCTTTTGATTTTGCAGAATATCTAGTGGAACAGTTGTCGGATAAGAATGAGACAACACAGGATGAAATTCTTGAGAGGATATCGGACTATTGTGGCAAACCAGTTACGGATTATACAAAGGATGAATATGAAATACCATATACGTGGACATTTTACCACGCCTTCTTCTTTGCCTTCACCGTATGCTCCACAGTGGGTTATGGAAACATATCCCCAACAACTTTTGCTGGACGCATGGTGATGATTGTCTACTCGGTAATCGGCATACCCGTCAATGGTATACTCTTTGCCGGACTGGGAGAGTATTTCGGAAAAACGGTATGTAGTAAATATATCTATATTATTGTTTGTCAACATTTGCACCCTGTCGAGAAAGTTTTTTTACAGATACAGAGAGCTTTCTCGCTCGGGTGCAAGTAAACTCATAGATATCATAATTCCTCACTTTAAATTCTTTACAGTTCGAGGCCATTTATCGGCGTTATAAGAAATACAAAATGTCCACAAATGATCATTATGTGCCACCTCAGCTGGGACTGATTACAACGGTGGTTATAGCTCTTATACCAGGTATAGCCCTGTTTCTACTGCTTCCCGCCTGGGTGTTTACCTACTTTGAGAACTGGCCATATTCAATTTCCCTGTACTATAGCTATGTAACGACATCGACAATTGGTTTCGGTGACTATGTGCCCACCTTTGGTGCCAGTCAGGTATGAAATAACTATTTATCTATCAGATAGATTATTTTTATCCCGATTCCTTGTAGCCTCGTGAATTTGGTGGCTGGTTTGTGGTCTATCAAATCTTTGTCATCGTTTGGTTTATATTCTCATTGGGTTATCTTGTTATGATAATGACATTTATCACACGGTAAGTTGATTTTCTTATTGATTGCATGATTTTGTTATGAATTGTTTTTGCATGCTGGGTTTACCAACACTTCATTTTAACCCTAATCTAAACAGTCATCCAATATTTACATATTTTTCTTATTACATCTCATAAAAACACATATAAACAGTGGACTGCAGAGCAAGAAATTGGCACATCTGGAACAGCAGCTATCGTCCAATCTGAAGGCCACACAAAATCGTATCTGGACGGGTGTTACCAAGGACGTTGGCTATCTGAGGCGTCTGCTCAACGAACTCTATATACTCAAAGTGAAGGTAAAACACGACAAGCATATCATCCAATATGGGCTAACATTATTTAAACAACAGTTAATAATAAGGCCAAATCATAAAAATGATATAGTAAACGAATATTTAACATGTGATTTAAATTGTTCCTTTTTTTTTGTTATTAAATAAGTGGGAGTAATATATTTTCGAATTCTTAATACAAGTCAAAAAATTTGCATCCCAGCTAAAGTTACTCGTACACAAATAATTGCAATAATGAAATTTACTAATTAATAAACTAATATATAATAATTAGTACACCTAAAAAAATATATTAGGCGTTTTAATTAATCTCTTTACTGTTTATTTTGGAATTCGCGAATTAAACACATAAATGTACCATTTTGAACATGAGTAATGCAATGTACCAAATGTACATCCATCGAATGTACCAAAATGGCGACCGTGCCTGCCATTTTGTTCCGTTGCCTGAAACTCACGTAAGCTGCATGCGCACGCTGAGGAAAAGCTAAGCGGACAACAGAAAAAGGGAGATAGCAAACAGGAACTAACAATCTTGACTAATACGTACACAAATACATACATACATATATGTACGTTTGTATGTGATATTGGGAATGCCTTAATCAAAGCTCAGCGCAAAGCAGAAAAAGGGAGACTTTAAAAGCCTGCATTAATAAAATTAACTAATACATACATACATACATAGATAGTATGTATGTGTGTGGGAATTCCTCAATGTCTAAACACTTTTCCCTTATGTTTTCGGCTTTGTAATACGCCACAACAACAATTAAGAAACAATAAATTTTGGGAGACGCAATCATTAAATGTTTAACTAAGCGGGTAAACATTAACCCCTCCCCCGTCAATGATAAGTTAGTTGACAATAAAATGTAAATATATTCTCTTTTGTAGTTTTGTCGAAAGGGAAATAGAAAAAGCGCGAAGAATCAGATTAAGACTCAACAGAAGAAGAGCAGGCGTAAGTAAATGCAAATAAACAATAAGGAAATAAATACATACATACTTATAACAAAAGCAGGAACCGTCGAATGCCTTGCAATAAACTCTGGCAGGGCAAAAACAACAAACAAACAGCAATTATACTTTCACTAATGCACAACCATTTTACTTTCTCTTTACATGTTCAACACACACTATCGATACCGATAACTGCTCACGATACTTATCGTATTTAGCCCGTCTACAGCGATACAGAGTTCGAATACAATTTACCGCGCTCCGCGTCCTGTCCAGAGCTCAGCATGTATCGTGTGGAGCCAGCGCCGATACCCAGTCGGAAACGTGCCTATTCCGTATGTGCGGAAGTGGCATCGGCAGAGGCAGCTGCCTTGGTGCATGCCAATTCCGATACGGAGCTGAGCAAATTCGATCGCGAAAAGACATTCGAGACGGCGGAAGCATATCGTCAGACCACGGATCTCTTGGCCAAGGTGGTAACGGCCTTGGCAACGGTACAACCGCCGCCGCCGGAAGCTGATGATGCAGCGCTGTATGGCGGTTATCATGGCTTCTCGGACTCACAGATCCTTGCCAGCGAATGGTCCTTCTCTACGCTCAATGAATTCTCAACGCCACGTCGTCCACGTGGTCGGGCCTGTTCCGATTTTAATATTGAGCCACCGCGTCGTCCTTTGCACCGTGCACCGCACAATCACAACGAATGGACGTGGAGTGGGGATAATGAGCAGATCCAGGAGGCCTTTAAGAATCGCTACAAGAGTCAGATGAATGGTGCTACTAGTGATTCATATGTGGTGCATCTGGAGCCCGACAGCGTCGAGGAGCAACTGAAGAAGAGCAGTACCAGTGTGGCCACTGGTCGGGTCAAGAAATTCTCCATGCCCGATGGTCTACGCAAGCTCTTCCATCGCAAGCGTCCCTCACAGGATGTGGAACGCAAGTTATCCGTGGTTTCCGTTCCCGAGGGTATCACTGAACTCCCCGGACGCTCTCCTCTCGATTACTACAACAACACGGTCACAGCTGGTGCCAGTCAATCCTATCTACGCAATGGTCGTGCTCCTCCACCGCCCTTCGACTCCAATACGAGCCTCGCCTCTGGCAGCGCCAATGGCGGAGTTACGAACCAAGGCTTCCAACTGGACGACTCCGAGCAGGCGACCTTTAACTCGACAGGTCCCTATCAACGCAAATCTGCAGCTGCCGTTGCCGCCGGCAAGCGTCGTCGGGAATCCATCTATACACAGAATCCAGCGTTGGCCGCACGACGTGGCAGCATGTATCCACCGGCGGCAGCGGCTCTGGCGCAGATGCAACGACGTGGCTCCGGTTCCGCAGCCATGGCAGCTGTGGCCGCACGTCGGGGCAGCCTCTTCCCTGCCACAAGTGGAGGCGTCTCCGCCACACCGCGACGCTCCAGCATCTTTTCAGTGACCTCAGACAAGGATATGGATGTGCTGGAGCAGACCACAATAGCGGATCTCATCCGGGCCCTTGAGGTGGTGCATACGCATGCCGTGCTGGATGAGCATCAACAGCAGCAGCAGCAGGTGTCCACGAACACCAAGCTATCCAAAAAGCAACGCAAAATGGGCAATGCTGGACTCGATCCTCCACATCTGCCACCGATACTCTCCCTTTTTGCTGGTGATCAAACACGCAGCCTGCAAGCAACGGCGGCAAATCGTTTGTATGCCAGACGCTCCACCATTGTGGGCACCATGTCACCCATGAGCAGCATCAGTGCCGTTACCAATCGACGTCCCTCCGGCATCCAGATGATGGAACCACCGCCCAGCTATACGGAAAAGCCATTACCCGTTGTCGCGTCCACTTCGACGCCCAGTGGACAATCAAAGTTCCGGCGACGCTTCAGTGTGCGTCCCACAGCGCTGCAGATACCGCCTGGTCAGGCACCACCACCAGGTGTAAGCCTTAACGATGAGCCAAGTCCATTACCCACCTCATCCCAAACGGCGCTTCAACGTCGCCTCTCGCTGCGACCCTCGCCGTTGGCCCGGGAGCTGTCACCCACCTCGCCCACAGGCGCATCCGGCTCTGGTTCTAGCTCGGGGCTGGACGAAGCAGGAGGCACTTCGGCTGCCCGACTTCTACCCACGTCGGGACTTACGAGACCGAGCACGAGCAGCACACACTCGCCGCTCTCGAGGATTGTGCAAATTTCGCAGGCGCAACGCAAGAGTAGCATGCCTGAAGGATTTCCTGGTGCGACAGCACGTAAACCCAGCAGTAATTCCGGAAGCGGAAGTGGGAGTCCAAGCGGAAGCGGCAGCAGTGCGGGCAACGATAAATAATTGCCAAATTAAAGTGTCTCAAAGTGTTGTCTAGTTTGTAGTTCATTATTGTTGCCACTAATTCGTAATGTTATTCGGATTTGGATCCTATATGTCTTATGATCATAAATCCGGTTAGTAAAGAATGCCAAGATCCCCTAGATCGTAACTAAATGTGCCTGTTTCCGCAAATATTATGTTATGTTTTATCAATTCCTTGTTATTCTACATATATGTATACGTTTATTATTTATACTATATTATACCTAAATCTACGAAAAAGAGCTATATCTATTATAAGTATACAGGCCAAGAGCTTCCATGAACAAACTTCCATAATTATCATAGCTATTCAAATAATTATATGCATAAATTCCATAAATATACGAAATAAAAACTAGAGTATTATGAATCATAAGGAACCTCTATTTAATGTATCAGTATTTACATTGTAGAACCGCTAATAAAAGGCTCGATTTCCGATCGTGGAGTTAATTCGACGATACCAGAATTTTCGTTAATAGGTTCCAAAAGCAGTTCCTTGGAAGTCACTGGCGGTGGATCAAAGATGATACTGTCCTCGGACTGCAGTTCCTCCGCTGCCAGATCAATAGATTCCTCCATTTTATCCTGCATTTCCGCCAAGTATTTTGTATAAGAACGATAAAGTAGAACCCCGCAATAAAGACCAAACAGCGCCGCGGCCGTTAAATAATTTCTTTGCCTTGGACTCTGTATTAGAGCTCGACATTCTTTAACGCAATTCATTTGAGTTAATGTTATATACTGCTGGGCAGATCCAGACATAGTCTAAACAGAATTTTGAATAAAATTTTGTGTGTGTGTGAACGATGAAAGGGAAAAAAGAAATGATAATATTTTAACCTACATTCAGCCTGACAACAATGTGCAAGGCCTGCTTTGATTTTTGAATAATCTGAAATGGCGCTCAAGCGATATAGCGATATGAAACTAGTTCAATAATTGCACAAAAGATGGCGCCACCATTATAAAGTAGCGTCAACCTCTGTTCATATTTAGAACTACATTTTTCTGATTTATCGATATATCAATATTTTTCAATAGTTGTCCGTATAAATTGCTGGACATTTTAATAAACTGCGTTCATTTTGTTGCTGCTTCTGTCAGCAATAATTTTACTTAAATTATTTAAACTAGAGCTAAAAATAGTAAAGACGTCAGCTGTTTGGGTTCCAAATAACGATTTGGCCATGTCATTTTACCAATCGCTTAGCAAATAACAAACGTAAACAACAACAACGAAACGCGAATTGACAACAAATATATAAGGAAAACGAAAAACAACAACAACGATGCATTTGACCTTGTTGTGCCTTGTGTTGGGGCTCGTCTTTGCCAACTCGGTGGAGATAAATGATGTGAATATAGTGCATTATCAGCCGGAGCAAGTGCATCTGTCCTTTGGAGGTATGTACCATTTATATAGCTAGTATTTTTAAGCACAGTTCTAAGGTGATAGTACATATGAATAAGGATGTGGATGTGTATATGTATTGGTGTGAACATATGCTAATGTGTTAATGTTGCAAAATTTGCAAATGCAACAAGTTTTAAATGCGAGAACCTTTTTTCGGTACCCTTTTTCCCCCCGGAAATTGTAACTGAAATCGTGCCCATAAAACTTATTTGCCGGCATATTCTTGTGCTGATATCAGCCAATTAGTTGCTTCAGTGCTTTTGTTTAACTTGCTTACATATATATGTACATATATGTATATCTATATACTTTTTTTTTGCCATTGTCCCAAAAGTGCTGCGCAATAGTTAACGGTCGTTGATAGCAAGCTCATAATTTTTTCCTCCCTCCCCACACGAAATGCAGTTGCAGTTACAGTTACATTTACAGTGGTTCACAACTCACACAAATAAACAACAGAATTAATAACAACTATTAAAGGCGCGTGCAAGCCTCAAAATGGGGCTAAGGCTGGGTTACTGATAAACATAATATAATACAAATAAATAGTAAATATAAACACACTGCTGATTAATTATTTGGTATATTATTTATATGTAAATAAGGCCACACTTTCTAACAATAGAACAATTACTCTTAATGTGTGCGGTCAAAACTCGCGATAAGCAAACAACAAAACAAGAAGCAAAACAACAACAAATCGAAAAACAGATCATAATGAAAATATATATGTACATATGTGTATGTATAGTAAATAAAGTGCGTATGAAATTTGATTTAGCAACAAGGCTGCAAACCTTTAAAATACTGGAGAAGAACAAGACTTTGGATCGGTTCGTGAGCTAGGTGTATGATCCTTTGAAGTCTCCTAAGTTGTGGGTACATCCTTTGCTTTAATTTAATTAAAAAAGATATTTATATCCTTTATTTTCTTCTTTTAAAATTCTCAACATTAAAAGTTCCAACTTTTTAAATACTCTCACTTAAAAATATTAATTTTTCTTACGTATATTTTTTCCACTCATTCAAATCTAAATATTTTGAAAATCTGGGTTCCGGTTTGCAGCCTTGTCTAGAATACACCCTATATTCTGCACTCATAACATATTTGTATTCAAATTTGTTTGTCATTTTCGGAAAGAAAGAAATTTAAGAAATGTTTTCCTTTTTGCATTGTTTTCTCTTCCATTTCGTCTGAAACGCCAGAGCGCACCGCCAGCGAAATTGTTGTAACCTGGTCAACGCGCGGTCTGCCGCCAACTGCAGATGATCATGGGGATGGGGCAGCTTCAAGCAGCATTGTCGAATATGGACTCAATGATCTAAAACAGCGTGCCTATGGGCAGGCCATCAAGTTTGTGGATGGCGGTCCCAAGCAGATGGCGCAGTACATACACAGGGTACGAAACACAAAAACACACTTATGCCGGGCTAACACCCGTGTTTATCTAAATTTTCATCCGGGCGAGAAAGCTTTCTGAAAGATACACAGCTCATTTTGAGCAACATAAACTGGAATTATCGGTCAGAAAGCTTTCTCGCCCGGGTGCAAATTTTGACAAACACAGGTTTACACAGCTTCACAGAGAATTACGGACTTGTTTCTTCATTTCTCAACATTCCTTTTCATTATTAAAAACTGTATATTTGTTGGAAATGTAAAAGACAACAAATGTACATTTTTAATAAGGACATAGAAATATGTTAAAGAGGAGAATTAAGTGCATATCTCACATACACACAGACACGCAATCTTTTGGTGACCTAAGGCTCTACATTCAACATAGGTTACGCTCAGTGATCTGAAAGCCAACAGCAGCTATGTATATCATTGTGGTAGCGACTATGGCTGGTCAGCAAAATATCAATTCCGTACGGTTGCCAGCGCTGATCCTGACTGGTCACCATCCCTTGCCATTTATGGGGATATGGGCAATGAGAATGCCCAATCTTTGGCTCGTCTGCAGCGGGAGACACAGATGGGCATGTACGATGCCATCATCCATGTGGGTGACTTTGCTTACGACATGAACACCAAGGATGCACGCGTCGGGGATGAGTTTATGCGTCAGATTGAAACGGTGGCCGCCTATTTGCCGTATATGGTTGTTCCAGGCAATCACGAGGAAAAGTTGTAAGTTGTTGTGACTGATGAGAGCTTATGATGAGAGAGATGGATAAAATTCTGATGATTTTTATGGATTTCGCCCTGCAGCAACTTTTCAAACTATCGGGCACGCTTCAGTATGCCAGGAGGCACCGAGAATCTATTCTACAGCTTCGATTTGGGACCGGTGCACTTTATTGGTATCTCAACGGAGGTGTACTATTTTCTCAATTATGGCGTCAAATCGCTCATCTTTCAATACGAATGGCTCAAGAGCGATCTTGCGACTGCAAATTTACCAGAGAATCGTTCAAAGAGACCATGGATTATCATCTATGGACATCGGCCCATGTATTGCAGCAATGAGAACGACAATGATTGCACACACTCGGAGACATTAACCCGTGTCGGTTGGCCCTTTGTTCATATGTTTGGCCTTGAGCCACTGCTCTATGAATATGGTGTGGATGTGGCAATATGGGCACATGAGCATTCATATGAACGCCTGTGGCCCATTTATGACTATAAGGTGTGCAATGGATCACTTGGATCGCCCTATGAGAATCCGCGTGCACCAGTACACATTATCACTGGCTCAGCGGGCTGCAAGGAGGGACGTGAGCCCTTCAAGGGCAAGATACCCGAGTGGAGTGCATTCCACAGCCAAGATTATGGATATACACGCCTTAAGGCACACAATCGCACCCATTTATACTTTGAACAGGTGTCGGATGATCAACAAGGCGCCATTATCGACAAGTTTTGGCTAATCAAATCACAGCACGGCAGCTACAACGACCTGTAAACGGAAACATCAAGATCAAAATCACTGAAAAAATGCCACAGAGAATACAATGAAGCAACTGGCAGTATTACCATAGAACATTCTATTAGTTATATGAGAACCATAGAAACAAATCGAACCAATGAATAACTGCAAATGGAATTGTAATTGTAATTGTAATTGTAATTGTAGTCCCAGTACAAGCAAAGCACAAACTGTATTTGAAACTGAAACACAAAAAACAATCCTTAAATTAGCCAATTTTAATAGGTTTAAATATAAAATATATAGATAATGTGCTGTCGGTCGGTCGTATTTAGTATAAGAAGTGATTCAAATATCGAAATTTGTTTATCGCGTATCATTTGTCAATTGGATATTATTAGCTTTATGCCTGTTTTCTTATCTACCTGATATTGTTCTCTACATTTCAACACAGAACAGATAAGTTATACTTGAATTGCTTTATATTATTTCAATATTATATGTGTTGCAAACATTCCGATTTGATTATCACATCACGAACAAAAGCTTTAAGAACAAAATATGCATTTCTTTGTACTCTGTACAATTTTAACTGTTTAAGGCTTAACTGAAAACAGGCTACTATAAAATAATTGATTATAAGGGTTTAAACAAGTTTAAAGTTAACTTTTAAAATCAAGGAAGATTCTGATTAAATGTTTTCGGTTGATAAATAAAATGTAATTAGTGAATAAATATAAATAAATTAACTGACAATGAGAACTTTCCCCGTAAAGTTTGATTTATTTTGAATAAATATTTAAAATGAAACTGTGATGACTGTGAATAATGTTGTAATCCGTGTGCCGTGTGCTTCTCCCAGAAACTGTGTTGGACATTGTGGTCACCTGGAATACACGTGATAATACAAATGAATCCATCTGCGAGTACAACATCGATGGGATCCACAATCCAAAAATTGCCAGATCGACCAATGGACCGACACTCTTTGTGGATGGTGGCGCCAAGAAGGCCAAACAGTTTATACATCGCGTAAGTAGACATCAGGAATTATAGTCTACTTGCCACTTGCAACCAAACAAAAAAAAAAAATGCATCCACAGGTGACACTGCCAGAGTTGCAGCCCAATACCACATACGGTTATCATTGTGGAAGCACATTGGGATGGTCGGCTGTCTATTGGTTCCACACACCCTTTAACCACAGCGATTGGTCTCCCTCCTTGGCCATTTATGGTGACATGGGTGTGGTGAATGCCGCTTCCTTGCCTGCCTTGCAGCGGGAGACACAGATGGGAATGTACGATGCGATCCTTCATGTAGGAGATTTTGCCTACGACATGGCCAACGAAGATGGTGGCGTTGGGGATGAGTTTATGCGTCAAGTGGAGACAATTGCCGCCTACGTGCCCTACATGGTATCCGTTGGCAATCACGAGGAGAAATAGTAAGTACTTAATCATTGTGGAAAGACAGTATTAGACTATTCGAAATTGAATGGCAATAATTAAACCTATCGCTTACACACACAGCAACTTCTCACACTACGTCAATCGATTCAGCATGCCAGGGGGCACGGACAATCTATTCTATAGCTTCAATCTGGGTCCGGTGCACTTCATCAGCTTCAGCACCGAGGTGTATTACTTTACACAGTTTGGATTGAAGCCAATTGTCATGCAGTACGATTGGCTGGAACGTGATCTCATTGAGGCAACAAAGCCACAGAATCGAGCCAAGCAACCTTGGATCATCACATTTGGCCATCGTCCGATGTACTGCAGCAATGACAATGGCGATGATTGTGCCAATCATGAGACTGTCATACGCAAGGGTCTTCCCGGTCTCAATTGGTTTGGCCTGGAGCCGCTCTTTTACAAATACGGCGTCGATGTTGAGCTGTGGGCCCATGAGCATTGCTACGAGCGTATGTGGCCACTGTATAACTATACCGTTTATAATGGATCTCTGTCGGAGCCCTATATCAATCCAGGTGCTCCTGTTCACATCATTTCGGGTGCTGCGGGCAATCATGAAGGACGTGAACCATTCTTCAAGCAGATGCCACCATGGAGCGCCTTCCATAGCCAGGACTTTGGCTATTTGCGTCTTAAGGCTCACAATGCCACTCATTTGTACTTTGAGCAGGTGTCCGATGACAAAAAGGGCGCTGTTATCGATCAATTCTGGGTGATTAAAAACAGCCATGGACCGTACAGTGGCGTCTAAGCGATGCATTCCATACTGAAAGACACAACCGCAGCTTTCACAAACACATATGCCAATCAATGTAAACACAGATACTTAAACATATCCAAATATATTATTTTTGATAATTAGTATATTCCTATACAACTAACCAAATAAATATATATACATATGTATTATTCGCATCTTGCAATCCGTACAAGTGTTCTTTTTTTTAAGACGTGACTGTATTGTTTGTTACTCATACGACATGTTGTAATATGTTAATGTTTTTGCAGACACCCTGCAGGACATTGTGGTGACGTGGACGACACGCAGTGCTACCAATGAATCCTTGGTCAACTTTGTCGATCCCAAAGAGAAACATTGGAAGCAGGTAATCGGAAGCTGGGAAAAGTTTGTGGATGGTGGCAAACAGGAACGCACTCAGTACATACACAAAGTGAAGTTGAGTAATCTGAAGCCACAGAATACCTATCTATACAACTGTGGCAGCAGTCTTGGCGTATCGGCGAGGTACAGCTTCACCACGCCCCCTTTGGGGGAGGACTGGTCACCATCTCTTGCCATTTACGGGGATATGGGCAATGAGAATGCCCAATCCTTGGCGCGTTTGCAATTGGACACTCAGCAGGGAATGTACGATGCCATCATCCATGTGGGTGACTTTGCCTATGACATGGACACAGACGATGCCCGTGTTGGGGATGAGTTTATGCGTCAGATAGAAACCTTGGCCGCCTATGTACCATATATGGTCTGTCCTGGAAATCACGAGGAGAAGTAGTAAGTATACTTAAACTTCAATTAAATGTTTCGAATTTACGTACATATATCAATTAAATATCGCAATTGTACTTTTTGTTTGTTTTTTATTTCAGCAACTTCTCCAATTATCGAGCACGCTTTAACATGCCCGGAGATGGCGACAGTTTGTGGTATAGCTTCAATATGGGACCTGTGCACTTTGTCTCCTTCTCCACGGAGGTCTATTACTTTCTGAACTATGGCATGAAGCTGTTGACCAAACAATTTGAGTGGTTGGAACGTGATCTGACAGAGGCAAATCTTCCTGAGAACCGGGCCAAGCGTCCATGGATCATAACATATGGACATCGTCCGATGTACTGCAGTGACGACAAGGAATACGATTGCAACGAAAAGCTGGAAACATTCATACGACAGGGTTTGCCGATGCTTAAATGGTTCGGACTGGAGGATCTATTCTATAAGCATGGCGTCGATGTGGAGTTCTTTGCTCACGAACATTTCTATACGCGTCTGTGGCCCATTTATGACTTTAAGGTGTACAATGGCAGCGCCGAAGCGCCCTACACTAATCCCAAGGCGCCTATACAGATCATAACGGGCTCTGCAGGCTGTAATGAGAATCGTGAACCCTTCTCCCAGGAACTGCCTGCTTGGAATGCGTTCCACAGCAATGTAAGTAACAACGTTGTAATATCGCAACAGACTTCAAACTTGCCTAACTTCGTCAAGATGAACCTTAGTTCGATTTGACAATATAAATTGTTTCCACATTGAAAGTTGAATGCAAGTCTCTTAATAACCCCATTTGATAATTTTTGATATTCAAACTCTTTTTCTTTTTGCAGGACTATGGCTACACACGCTTGAAGGCCCACAACGGCACACATTTGTACTTTGAACAGGTCTCGGACGACAAGGACGGCCAGATCGTCGACTCTTTCTGGGTGATCAAGGATAAACATGGCGCCTATGTGTGATTCCTCTTCTCTGTGCTCTCTGCTCTCTGCTCTCTCCCTCGAGGCCATTAGCAACAAATCTTGTGCGAATTTGAGTTTTACTTATTTTCATTTCAACAAATTAAAATATTAAGTTAGAAAAAAAATAATTATATATTATAAAATGGGGTCAAAAAAAATATACATATATAAATTGCACTAAGCTTAAATGTGTCTTTCCAATGCTATGATTCGTATCCTAGTAAACGGTTCCCGAGATGCCACTTCCGTAATTGTAGCCACCTGCTCCAGCTCCAATGGGCGGCACTCCGCCCAACGCCCCCAGACCTCCTCCAACAACGCTGTTGCCATAGTTGCTGCTATAATAGCTGGAAGGATAACCGCCTGCTCCAAAGCGTGTATTGTAATAGGGATAACCGGTGTTTACTCCCGCTCCTAGCCGAGAATTGTAGTAGGACAAGGCATAGGGATTGGAGTTGTAGCCGCTGCCATAGTAGCCACCGCCCAAGGATGATCCATAACCGCTCAAGGATGATCCATAGCCGCCCAAGGCGGAAGATCCATAGTTGCCCAATGAGGAACCATAGTTGCCTAAAGAGGAACCATAGCCGCCCAAAGCGGAGCCGTAACCACCATATCCAGCAGTGCCATCTAACGTCAAGAACAGAAAAAGCCAAATAAGTTAAACATCATCATTATCATCAACTCTCATAGAAACCGATCACACTCTGTACATTTTTATACAGAAAACCGATGGAAAAACCGAGGGAATTAGCAAGTGTTTTAAAGTGACGGTGAAAACCGATCGTGTATTTCGGATTTGTGTGATGAGTGTAGTGAGAGCATTGCAGTGAAATCTTACCTAGACCGCCAAATCCGCGAGAGCTGTAGGGATTGTAATAGCTATCCACACCGCTGCCATAGCCAGCGCCGAGTGTGGAGCCATATCCACCGTAGTTGCTGCCGTAACCAGCACCATAACCACCTGTACCATAACCACCAGTACCATAACCAGCAGCACCGTAACCACCATAGCCACCATAACCACCATATCCACCAACATAGCGCTTCTCCTGTTTCTTCTCCTGCAGCGGAGCATAATTGCTGGCGGCGCTCACTTGATCCGATGTTTGTGTTGCCGCCACCTGCTCTTGATCCTGCTCCTCCGCCTGGCAGCTCATCAGCAGCATTGCTGCAACAACAACGAACTGCAAATAAAGTAAAGTTAGACGGATTTCATTTGTTGTTGTTGGTGGTGGATTAATCCTTGTTCTTGGCTTACAAAGCACTTCATGTGGTGGCCGCTTAAATGTGGATGTGGATTTCAATTGGACTTGGACTTCTCTTGTGGTTGCAACTGCACACGCGCCGCTTGACACTTGTCTAATGCTTTGGTTGCTGCAACGACAGTTGCTTTTATACACCCACCTCACACACACACAAACACACACACGCACACTGAGTGAGAGAGCTAGAGAAACAAATAGATAGAGAGAGAGAGAGAATGGTGCTTGTGGCTTGCGGGTGGCAACGTCTATGACACATGCCACGAGCCAAACATGGCTTAAACGAATCGTTGTGCTCAATTAACTTGGCTAAGGAAACAATGTTGGGTTTTGGCTAGCAGAAAAATCCCCATTCAAAGTAGAGAAAAAAAAGAATGGAGAACAGGTCAGTAAAGTTCTTGAAATACTTTATAGTTATACTAAAGTTTATGTTTCAAATTCTACATTTAGCTTAAATTATTTAAACATATATTTTGGATATAATTCTTCAATTCACCAATCAATTCCAATGCCCATTTATACAATTCAAGTTGAAAATTCTTAATTATATATTAAAAGTCCAAATATATATTTTAAATTTAAAAAATGGCAAATGGTAAGCATTCAATATTAAAATAGGGACATAAGTCAAAATTATTTAATTTAAATACAAAACTCTTTTTAAAACCTAGTGCCCATGTCTAAAGCTCAAATTTAAAATTCTACATTTAGCTTGAATTTATCGTTTATTAAAATGTATTTATATTTAGTTCTGTTTTTTTTTTATATAAAACTTAAATTATCAGTTTATATGGAACTCAAGTGGCAAAGATTCAGTATAAAAAAACGCAAATAGATCTAAAATACATGATTTAAATACAACATTTTTATGAAAATTAAAAAATAATAATAAACAATGGTTAATGTAATTATTTACTGAAGATAAAAATATAACCAAAATCAAGTATTTCATGTTGCGTTTCTTATTTCGGAATCTGCGCTTTTTTCTGTGTAGTTTTAGGCTTCTTTTAAGTAATTTATTTATATCTAATAAGTTAATCAATATTCAATTCAGAATTATCTCTCAGTTAAAGTTTTTAAAAGAAGAGGCCTTTGTAAACTTGAGTTAATTTTAATATTTTTTTTTAAGTCAAGTTCTGTTAACTTCAATGCACTTGTATAAAGTAATACTTGGTAGTAAGAATTGAAATCCCTTCCACAGTTTATATGTATGTAGATATGTATATACTACAACTTATCTAATTTTTTATTGTCATATCTCTTCATTTATATTTGCTTTCTCTCTCTCTCTCTCTCTCTACGTCCCTCCCTCGTATTGACTTTCTCTACTTTGATTTCGATTTAGACGTTGATCTATTGTTAACGATCAGATCGCCAGATCACAAGCACATACTTGTACAATAGTACATATTTATTTGAATTTGAGTGCCGTGTCATGGAGCTGACTTGACGTTGTTGTTGTTGTTGTTGAGTTGAGTTGAGTTGACTTGAGGTAGTATTATCAATATTCCCACGATCTACGACAATTACCAACTTGGTCGTAAGTATTGCCAACAAGCCCGGCAAACAGTTCAGACCCAATACCCATAACCAGAGTGAGACTGTGATCGCTGTGATGACAAATGCTAATTGAATCATTAACTTGACCCTGGCTAAACTAATTGCCCAACATAAAACAAAACAATAACAATAACAGCAACAACAATAATAAACGACTATAGTTGAGTTTTTGAAAATGAAATCGGAGCTATAATTTAAATACAAATCATAACATTTAGCGGTTTGACTTCAAAACGGATACGCGATTTGTGAATCATTTGCTTTTCACTTTTCAACAAAATATCCACAGCCACAAATAGTTAGTTAAATAAAATAAACTTTGCCGAATTTATATTGATTTTTTCCATTTTGTTTTAACACATTTTTCCCGTGACTTTTTTGCGAAAATCCAGACAATGCTGGCAATTGTAATAAATATTTCATTTAGTTGATAGATAATTTCAAAATGCAAATGCAATTGAAACTGGAACGGCAAGAAGAAGGAAATTGAGCATTTAGTTAACAGAAATGTAAGTTATTCCATAAAAGTAGAAGGAACAAGTGGAATGGAGGAGGATTAGAATAAAGGATTAAAACAAGTTCAAAGTGTGACAAGAATACTAATGTTATATCTATTAGATCTTAATGGGAATATTATCTTCACTAAGTTAAAAAAAAAGATTATAAAACTATAAAACATATAAGACAACAAATATCTGTTTTCTATTTTCTAATTCTTAAAAATAATCGCCATATAATGGATGCCATCATTTTTAGATCTGAGAAATCTACATGAATTTTTGTAGTAAAAGTTGCAAATAATATTTGTTAATTTAAGAAACATCTTGATTAGTTAAACATAATTGATTCTATACAACAACTTCAACTGCAGTTCATCTCAGACTCTGTATACGTAATTTCTCTCAGTGCTCATTGCGTATACGCACTGTTTACATGCGTATATTGTGCGTATCTGTTTGTATGCTCAAGAAATTATGCCACACTGTCCGTAGCGGTTGATTCACGTGGCGCATTAAAGAATCATTGTCTGTCTTTGGCCAATAGGTAAAGTTAAGAAATGAAAGAGAAAAAAAATAGTCACAGGCCGCGCATCCCAGGGCCAAATTGCTGTTGTTGTTGCTGCTGTTGTTGTTGTTGTTGTTGCTGTTGCCGGTTGCGGTAGCTTTGGCAACTGAGGCAACGGCAACGGCAATTGGCCATCATGTTGCCAAGCCCCAAAGCGAGTTAACACTTTTCACATGTTTCATTTTGATAACAATGTGCGGGCACTCATAAATATATGGGCTTATAGGCGAAATCTATGACAATTACGATTTCTACATGATTTCAAGCCAAAAGATGCAAATACGAGTACATTGCAAAAGTATCTAGATACAATTTTAGAAACGAGTCAACGCTATTCTTAACTATGAGCTAAAATTGCTGACTAAGGTATAAAGTTGGGTCTTTTTCGGTTTAACAAAGACGCTGAAAGATAGTTTGAATTTTTGAGCTACAGTCTGCTACTCTCACTCAAAACATAAGTACAGGGTTCACACAGGAAAACCTACTCACGTCTATACTTTTATGAATTGAAAAATATGTAATTTGATTTTGAAAACGCACTTTTTTCTGAATGTAGCATCAATTAATAGATCAAATCCTGATCATAATCATAAAAATCAGTCTAGTTTTAAAAAAGTTAAGCAAGTTTGAAGTCTGTTGATCCTTGGGAAAGTCAACTTACAAGTACAATTTTTTGTAATTCTTGACATCACTTTTTACCTAAAAATATAATAAAGCTATCTGTTTTGTGTTACACATGTTGTGACAAAATTATAATACCCTCTGCTAGCCTGAAATTTAAACCAGTTGAATTTTGTAGCGTATAATTTGCCTCATTGTAAGATTTGGACAAGCTACTTGTACCGTTAGCTTGTGGAGAGGAACATTTCTTGTTATTTTAGAGTGGTTTCTATTTCTTTGTTTTTGTTTTTTGTATTTTTGGCAAACTTACAACAAACTTCACATCAAACAGGGCGTCGGCCTGTCTGACTAAACAAGTGAACAACAATTGCGTTGTTCTAATTCATCAAGCAAATCACGAACAGCAACAACAGCAACCACAACAACAACAACAACAATTTTACCTCATGTTGTCGCTGTCACATTTCGCACGCCCAGCAATTATATTTACAAACCGATTTTAATTATAATTTTTGAAAAGAAAATTGAGCAAAACGAACCGCAGACAAATTTTACACTGATCGCAAATGAAGCGACTAATAAGGGGTGGAGGGGAGGGAGAAGGGACTTGAAACTTTAAACAAAGGGGGGAAAATTATATATATGTTTATGAAAATATTGCCTTGCCTTGCCTTGCTGTTGAACTTGCACTTTGCATAATTGCAAACAAAAAGAAGAAAGAGAAAAAATGAGAAATAAAAAATGTCAGAAGAAGTCTGCGAAGTTGCATGTTTCACACAATTATCTATTTAATGTGGGCATAATTCTTGTGCGAAATCCCCCCCAGCAGAGAGCTCAAGATCCCAGACAGAACTCACACACTTGGACGCGGCCCTGGGATACCAGCAGCAGCAGCAATTGCAACTGCCACAGCAGCGGCAACAACAATTGCTACTGCAACTGCAACTGCAATTTCAATTGCGATTGCCATGGAAATGTATTCCGAAAATAAAATCAATTTCAAGCAAAACTCACATAAATATAGGGTGTGCTTCTGTGTATATGTGTGTGTGTGTGTGTGTGAGTTGGTGTGTGTCTCTGTGCTGTCAATAGAATTAGCCACATGCCACGCCCACCTGCAAACCACACACACAATTTTAACAACGCCTTCAACGCTACTATCTTTGCTCTTACGAATTGCATTATATATGAGTGTAAGTCTGTGTCACAGACTAGCAGCTACCCTGTAAATAATTCTAGAGGATAAATGAATAAATATTCAGTAAAAAAAAACTTGTTCAATCGAAACTAATTAACATCTCAAGTCTTATTTTATTATTTATGAGTTAAAATTTTGATCATACCTCAAGAATGTCAACACTGAAATTTAAAAGCGTTACGTTTTTTAAAAGTCAATGAATAGTTACTATATCTACATATTTATCCTTCATGCACATCTTTAAGTTCTAACCATTAGTTAAGGAACTAATTAACTTTCAACTTGGAAGATTTTTATTTTCTTTAAATTTTACTTATTTTTCAAGTCAATTGAATAAGTATTTTACTGTCTGTATGGATTAGTTTTTTATACATATACATTTTCGTATATGAACGTAATATTCTGTCATTATTTTTAATGGATTATCCTTTAAGCTACTTTTTAAATTCTATCTACTTATTCGCTCTTTCACAATTCATAACTTATAGCATCTAAGCCAATTAAGTTTCGAGTATCACACAAGATTATAAGTTTTTATTATTATTATTTTATTTTATTATTTATAGTGAATTTAACTCTCATTTTACTTGCGTTACACAGCTTAACTTCTTAAGCCAAGTCAAGTCCCTGGTTTCCGTACTTCTATCCCATTTTTATGTTCATTATTGTTAACCTATTTCTCTTTCTTATTACAGGGTATTCGACATTCCCCAGACTACTATGGACTCAAGTGGATGTGACTTTTGTTACACAGCTTAACAAGTTCTTGGGACATTAAAGTCTAGTTCCTGCTTTTCATACTTCTATCCCATTTTTATGTTCATTATTGTTAACCTATTTCTCTTTCTTATTACAGGGTATTCCCCATTCCCCAGACTACTGTGAACTCAAGTGGATGTGACTATCAATCGACCCCTTCAAATTAGTCAGTTTGTCAGGTGAGCGAATTTCGAAATGATCGTAACAACACATAAGGGAGAACAATGGATGGGGTCTGTGTGGGGGTAAGAGGCATATGACATTTTCATAAATCTTTTGTAATGCAACCCGATCTGAAGTGATGTGTGTTATGCCGTGAATGGAATGAGAAGCATAACCGAACCGAGCATAAATTGTCATGGCATTGTCTTGACAGTGATCGAGACGGAGTGGAGTCACTTTAGGGGCATCAATGTCAAGATCGCAACGATCATAATTCACTCTTTCACAGAGAAACACAATGCCTCACAATGTTGCAAGTCACAAGTCTGTCTAAAATTCAACTCCCTTAACTACTCCATAACTTAAGCATTACAATTATAGTGTGTAGTTGGTTAACTTTTAAGTTTTAAGTATAGATTTCCTGTTACTCCCAATGAAATTGCCTTATTGATCATGACTTGACTAACTATTATGCTTAGAACAATCAAATTTAGATTTAAAATTTTTTACTTTTAATTTTGAAACCTTTATTAAATATTTAAATTGTCTTCTAGGTTTAACACTATTTGCAATAAGCTAGCATTATCCTATAATTTATATTATTTACTATTCAAAATGTAAAAAAGTTTTCAACAATTCCATTTCATTAAAAGAAACTGCTTTAACTGCAAGAAAATTGCACCGATTTGTATATGGAATACTTCATTAAACTCGTATTATCCCCCAGATTATTAATATGTATATATAAAATCAATAGATCCCATCCATCTGAATAAAAAAACGACAATTTTCATTTTAGAATGCTGTAAAAAATATACATGTACACACACACATACGCATGTACATAGATATGTAAGTATGCACATACATAAATATGTACATAGTATATATATATATAGTATATGT
Organism: Drosophila neotestacea; assembly: GCA_035044365.1. NCBI lineage: Eukaryota > Metazoa > Arthropoda > Insecta > Diptera > Drosophilidae > Drosophila > Drosophila neotestacea. Next base: position 648,737 of record JAWNMD010000105.1, read on the forward strand.
GTGTATAGTGTTTGTATATATAAGATTTATTCAAGTCTTCATCTTCTTATCTCAAGGGCTTTTCTGGGCGCCGTTGTCCTTCGCTTGGCGCTCAATTTGAACTAGATTTAGTTAGTTATAGTATGTAGTATATTAATTTGCATTTAGCTAATTAACTCTCTTTTCTTTCATTTTTTTTGTCTTTTTCATTTGTTTGTTTTTCTTTTCTTTTTTTTGTACGTTTGTTCATTTTACTTTTCTTTTCTTTGTATTTTGTTTTTTTTTTCATCATGGCATTTTGTACAGAATTTCGTGCTGAAAGAAAATTTTTAGGGGGACGGGAATATTTGTTGTTGTTGTTGTCGTAATAGTATAAATATTAAAATTAACTTAATGGCTCCTCAAGTGCGAACGAGATAGAGACAGCAATAACATAGGCTAGAGTAGCTAAGCGATAGTCCAAGTTGCAGCTATGTGAAAGAGACAGCTGACCGGACATATCTAATTTTAAGGTTAGAATTAAGTACAAATTAGATTTGTGGGGGTGGGGTTTGGGGGGGGGGGGTTAATAGGGGATGGCACAACAATTAAACAAAATTCAATTACAAAAGATAACAAATAAATAAATAATAATAAAGCTAGATTAAATGTTAGGCTAGAATCTACATAGATTGTAGATTTATATAGTATATCAATATATATAAACATATAGATATATATGCTTAAATTATAAATATCGAATCATTTGTGCTAGTTTGTAACAATTTCATCTTTTTGTTTTTGTTCTCCTTGTTTTCTTATACACATATACGCATTATATCAAAATTGGGGGCGAAAAAAAAGGACAAACATATGAATATATATGCTTTGAGGTTATGTCAGTTGAAAGCGAAATCGAAATTAAAAAAAAAGAAAACGTTGTGAGGACTGATTTACAATAGTCGAAGTGAGGTTATGGTAAAAATGTTTGCCCCATTTTTGTGGTGCAATTAAAAAGAAAAATTAATAAATTATTAGTTCTACTTACACATAATATCAACTAAGTTTATCTTTTTGTTTTTCATTGTTCTTTCTCATAATACATTTATGTGTGCAATTGGAAAGTTTTGAACTATATCATATCGTAATTATATATATATGTATGTATGTATGTATGTAAGAAAGTAAGTAAGTGTATGTGTGGGGTGTGTGTTTTGGATTGTGTTTAGGTGCTTTGAGTAGATTGTTGCTTAGTTACTAACTGCAGTTTGTTGGCTTAGAAAATAATAAAAGTATATATATATAGAGGGGAAACAATTATAACTAAGAGGCAATGGATGCTAATTTATAATCATAATCATAATTGATAATTAGAAATATAAAAATTAATCACAGACTCGTTTTGGATTCGCATTGTCCATTCAAAAAAAAAATGTATATATATGTATATTTAAGAACGTTTCAACGAGTGTTTCTTTAGTCAATACTCGTTACTTTTGAGTTTATTCGTTACTCGATACTCGTTAGTTTTATGTGTTTTTGTTTTTGGTTCGGTTGTAAATTAGATTTATATACAGTTTTGATTGTTGTAGTTAATAGGTATATTATATATATAATGCAATATACTTTGTTTTTATTAGTCCATAATTAATATAGATGTTTGTATATACTATATAGATTAGATTTATAGTTTTATATATGTGTGTATCTTTTTCTATTACTACTGAATATAGAAGAATCTGTTCTTTAAACAAGCACACACACACACACACACAGCAATATCTACATAGAACAGACAATGTATGCATGTTTTGTGTAGCTGATCATCGTTTTGCGTTTCGTTTACAGGGTATCTATTGACACATAGAGCACATTTATAACTCGTATATAACTTAGAAGCAAGAAGCATACAAACTTTATTACATTTGGGATTTTTTGTTCTCTTCGTTTCACATCTCAAATATATGTACGTGTAACTATCGAATTTTCATTTAGTTTTTTTTTTTGTTTTCCTCTTTTTCACTTTGTTTTTCTTGTTTGACATTTTCTTTAAATTAAATTGTTTGATCTCTCTTTGCACTTATCAACTAGAGTTTTAGACTAAGTTTAAGTTTTGTGATTAAGTCTGATTTACAATTTAAATATAAATAAATGTGTGTTTAGTGTTGTTTTTTTTTTTACTTCGAAATTTGCATTTAATAATTTAACATTTTTTATAATATATAAAATTTCATTTTGTTGTGTTGTTGTTTTTGTTGCTGTTGTGGACATAATGGTCGTATATGAACTATAGTATATTTGTTTATGGCTTTATCTTCTTACTACTGCATGTATGTCTATATATATATATATATAACTGTATGTAAATGTTAATATTTATATGTGTATGTGTGTGTTTTGTGTATGTACAATGTTATAATCTATATAATTTGCATTTGGATATATTCTGGGAAAGAAACTGCGTTTAATTGCTGTTCTATTTGGGGATTATTTGCTATCGTTTAACAGGCCATTATGGTATTGCTTCTTTGTGTTTCCCATTTGAAGACACTTTTATTTTTGTTTTGTTTTGTTTTGTTTTATTTTCTTTACTTTAAACTTTTAAATTTTTATTTCGATTTTATACGTAGGCCACAAAAATGAACAAACAAGTATTAGGGATTGATTGGAGTTTGGGAATATAAAATGATATAGACGAAAATTCGGCAGAGACAAAAAAACAAAATTACAATTACAGAAACGCTTTAAGAAACTCAAACTCAAAATTCAATATTAAATATTAAAACAATTGATAATCGATTAAGAGATTTATAAAAAAATAAAAGAGTATGATATTAATAAAAACAAAACAAATTATTCGCCTGCTGCGACTGGTCAACTTAAATAATAACGCGACACTTAAGACTAGCTATATCTCCTGATAAATCTATATAGTTATCTGTATAAGTTTATATTAATATTAGTTAGTTACGTTAATTCATGTTCGTGCAACTAAACAGTTAAGTATTTGTGTATATCTGTGTGTGTGTGTGTGTGTGTATGTCCTGATGAGACGCTTTAAGCGCTCAATTATTCATAGTCATAGTTAATAGTCTAATGGCTCTAATTAAATTAAATTAAATACAAATACGAATACAAATACAAGTTTGTGGTATGAGCTTGTCGTTATCAAGTTTAAGGGGGTCTTTGAGATATTTTTTGAGTGCTTTTCCAAAAAACAAAACGAAAAAAAATGTATTAATTCTAATATATAGTATATATATATATATGTAGTTATAAATGTAAATAGTATGTGTAATATTTAGAGATGCGCCTTTAGTCCTAGGTGTGTTTTTTGTTTTTGTTTGTACATTTACAGTTTAATTTATGGTTAATCCTATGTTTAATCTATTATGTATATATGTATAATATTTTTATATATATCTGAATTCTTAGTTATAATCATATATCATCAAACAGATTACTCGTTTAAACTTTTTAACTTGCTGTTCATTTTAATCTTAATGCTAACGCTAGTCAAACATATTATGTATAATAATATTCTCTCTATATGTGTGTGTGTTTGTATGAGTGTGTGTGTAATATATATATATATGTATTATAGTTATATAAGTTTAAGCGAAATTGAATACAAATTACAAATTGTTTGTTTGTTTTTTTCTTCTTCTACTTCTTCTCTTTTTGTTGTTTTCTTTGTTAATTTGCCATTTTGGTTAAACAATTTAAAAACAAAAAAAAACAGCGCTTAGTTTAAGGCAAAAGCGACAAGAAGCGACAGCAGCCTCCTCTGTTCCTGGACAGATGAGGAGTTGAATACTGCTCTCATTATGATCCACACTATAGAGCGCTAAAGATAGCTATGTATGTATGTGTAATACAATCGGATTAGGATTACTACTGATTATTAAGCATTACGGATTACAGATTACAGTATAAGGATTACGCTTTTCACTTTTCACTTTTTCGGTATTCATTTTTCACCTGCCTCCACTCCTCTCGAGGCTGCTGATCGCTTTAATCGTGCTTTAGTACAATTCGCGTTGGTGCCTTGCTGCGTTGTTTGCCGCCTCCTCCTCCTCCTGCAGCTCCTCCTCCTCCGCCTCCAGAGGATGCCTGTCGCTTTTCCAAACGATCAAAGATGCCTCCACCAGCTCCAGTTCCACTGCTGCCACTCTTGCGTTGCATTAACTGCTCCTCACGTTGCTGCTGACGACGATCTCGTTGCCTGCCTCCACTGGAGGATTGCTGTTCACCTCCAGCTGCTCCTGCTCCATTGCTAGCAGGCTTAAGCACCACACGCCGCTGACCGGAATTAAAGCTGGCCGTAGCTGATGCTCCACCAGCACCAGCACCAACACTACCACCACCACCACCACCTGCAGCACTTCGGACAATCTTGTGATTGCGCTTGACAACAATCAGTTCTGGAGTTGCTGAACGTTTCGTTGCACGCTGGGACGTGTGTGTTTGAGACGGTGGCGGTGAGGGTGTGGCCAACAGACGATCCTCTTCATCCAGCAACAGATCATCATCATCGTAATCAAGTTCCACTTCATCATCGCTGGGCGTACCCAAACGCAGCATGCCCATTTGGACCATGTCACGCCCCTTGCTGCTGCTGCCTGTGGGCGGTGTGCCGCCTGCGGCGCCTCCTCCTCCGCCTCCGCCACGGCCTGACAGCGATCCACCAGACCCTTGATGTGACTGCTGATGATGATGATGATGATGATGTTTACTTGATGGCGCCAAATGCTCAGTTATGCTACGTTTTGCCTCTGGCGCTATCTTTGCTGCTGTCAGCTGTTTACGCACTGTTCCTGCTTGCAACTGCAACTGTTGCCTGTTGCCACGTGCATTGCCTCCCGCTTCCGAGTCGTCACGTCGCTTCAGAGAGATCACTTTACGCTCATTACTTAACGTCGAACGTTGCTTCTGTGCGCTGCCAGGCACTGAGCCCGCTGTCTGACTCTGTCCGTGTCCCTGTCCACTGGCCACACTCTCCTGATCCTCTCGTGGCGCCGGACTGTGCTGTTCGGCGCGCTTCTCCTGCAAAGGCAGCCAAACAATATACATTAATGCGATGCTCCTGAAGGGTGAGTACTCTAAACATACGCTTGAGACGCTTCTATGACCATCACAGAGAAGCAGTTCCAAGCTGTTCTGTACTTTTTACTAAACTTCTATTTGTCTTGTGTAGTTAAAAACTCAAATTAATTGACTTAACTTAAAATAAATGTTTTCTTGCTAAACTACTTTTGGATTCACATTTTGGAAACTTCTTTTCAACTGCTTAACAAACTTTTCTTTAACGATTGGTTTACTTTTCAATTACAATTTATACGTGATTAAGTACTTTATTTAATAAAAATCCATTTTGTTATTTTGTCAGCGGAGTCAACAAACTCTTTTGGATCGATAAGCTTATTTTAAAACTAAAAGGGTATGTTGATCTATTCATAAAGAACCTTCTATTCCTGGCTGCGTTGGTTTTTCAGTCACTCTTTATTTTATTAATAAATTAATGTGGGTTTAAATAAAAGTTATTAAGTGATTATAATTATAGGGCATTAAAATAAAATATAAATACATAATCTGTGTTATAAATGCATACAAACAATTTAACAACTCTATCGATTACATGTTACATTAACTTACAGATTTTAAATTGTACAATCAGCTGTTAAATGAGCTGTAAATCCCTTAACGGGGATTCCCACTATATATTCAGTATACTAAGCACTGTCTAACCACTCACCTCATGTAATTTCTCCTCCGCAGCGCGTCGCCGTTTCAGCTCCTTGTCTCGCATAATCTTTTCACGCAGCTGCTTCTGCTTCTCGATCTCCAGACGATAGGCGCGTGTTTCCTCATCCTCGTCGCTGGGCTGCAAAAGGCAAGGGAAATGGAAGATTACAGTAAGTTACGGTTAAGTAAGATATATTAACAGCCTCCTAGATATCATTAACAGGATAGACTTACCATGATGCGACTGCCACTACCACTGCTCTCAAGTGGACGATTGCGCGGTTCACCCGAGAAGGGATTACGTGGTGCATTTGGTGAGCCACTGCGACGTCGCTTTGGAGCTGCTGCTCCTCCAGTTCCGCTACGATTCTCATCCCGCTCTCTGCTTGCAGCACGTCGATAGCCACGATTGCCAGCAGCTGGACGTGCTGATGATGTTGCACCTGCTGCTCCACCTCCTCCACTGCTACCTCCTACTCCAGCAGCTCCAGCTCCATATCGATCACGATCACGCTCTCGTTCCCTCTCACGTTCCCGTTCACGTTCGCGATCACGCTCTCTGTCCCGTTCCCTGTCACGTTCACGCTCGCGATCCGCACGCTTCAGTGGTGAATAACTGCGTCCACGAGATCGACTACGACTGCGACTGCGTCGTCTTTCATTCAATTGCGCTGCAGAGGATGAAATTGCATTGGAATTGGAACCGGCACCAGAACTAGCCGGTGGCGGAGATCGTTCCATGCGTCGTTTCTCAAAGTACTGTCGATTCTTATTGATGAACTCCTCCTGTTGCCGCAACAATTCCGCATCGCTGTTGATCGCGGGCACAAAGTGTGTCTCCTTGATAAACTTATTGGTGGCTGCCTCAACGCCACCTTTAAAGTTGGGATTAATCAGGACCTTGCTGACAACGCCACGTGGCACAGTTGAAGGACTTCCACCAGAAGTACCCTGTTGCTGTCCAGCTCCTGCTGTTGACGGGACTGTGGCCTGTGCAGAGACTTGTTGCTGCTGTTGTGACTGTGTGGCAGCAACATTCTGCTGCTGCTGCTGCTGTTGTTGTTGTTGTTGTTGCATATGTGGAGGCGGTGCACGCATATTCATGCCATTCATATAGTTGGGACCAGTCTGCATCAGATGCTGTGGCAATGCCTGCAATGGTGGGCGTGGCATGCGTGTGCCTGGCACTTCACCCTGTGGTCTCCAGCCATTGTGTGGACGCATAAACTGACCATGCTGTTCATAGCCAGGACCAGGACTAGGACCAGGACCTGGACCAGCTGCATGACCAGGACCATAGCCGGGTAGTGCATTGCGATATGGCGGCGGTGGACGCATTCCGGGTGAATGTGGCGCCACTGGAGGCGGATGTGGATGCGGATGTGGACCCTGCCCAAGTAGGGCTCCATTGCGATATGCAGCAGCAGCATTGCCATATCCAAGTGGTAGGGGCAACGGTGGTTGCAACAAACCCACACGCACCTGCTGATCATGTGGATGCTGTTGCTGATGTCCATGTGGATGCTGTTGTTGATGTCCATGTGGATGCTGCTGCTGTTGTTGCTGCTGCTGCTGATGGGGATGTGGCAACAAATGCGGTGGTGGACCATTGCTGTTGTTGTTACTGTTACTGTTGTTGTGGTGCTGGTGGTGCATGTGCGGATTGTGTAGATGCGGGGATGGGGAGGGACCAGGACCAGGAGCACCAGGGGGAACAGGACCTGCATTGTTTGCTGTGTATTGCGACTGTTGTTGTTGTGTGGATGTTGGCGGTGGTTGTGATTGTTGCTGTTGTTGTTGTGGTGCATATTGGCCTGGAATGAATGCAGTTTTGCTTAGTGCTAGTTTTTGTTGTTGTTGCTGCTGTTGTTGTTGTTGTTGCTGTTGTTGAAGCTGTTGCAACTGCTGCTGCTGTTGTTGTTGCTGCAGCTGCTGTTGCTGAAGTTGTTGCTGCTGCTGTTGCAAGCTGCTTGCTCCTAACTGATGATGACTATTAAGTGGCGCACTCGATAATAAACAAGTTGCCAGCGGTGTTGCAGCCACCAAATGATGGGGATTATTTGCATGTGCATTACCAGGTGGCATGAAGCGGGACATTGACATTGACATCCCTCCCATCATCCTTTGGGGATTGAACATGTGCGGTGGTCCAGGATTTCGCAGCAAATGATGACGTGCCCCTATTCCCCTCTTGTTGTTGTTCAGGTTGTTTGGATTATTGTTGTTGCCCTGCATAAAGCGACCATTGCCAGGTCCTCCCATGCGAGGTTTGTCTGTGCAAAGGGACAAGTGGAAAAGTTGGTAAATGTTATTCAATTAATTGCAATGTAATTAATTACCCTTTAATAATTAAAGATTATGATAATTATTAATTAACTGAAGTAATTAAGTAATTAATTAAGTTATTTTATGAAAGTAATTCATTTATTTATGATACTTTTCTAATAATGATGAAGTCTAAAGTTAATTCAATTTAATTACTTCCTAAACAATATTTGGCTTTTCTAAATAGCATTTCTTTTAGTAATCAATTCTCCTCAGCTTTTAAATCAGAGTTTGAATTATATTTTAATTATTTCTATTTCTATAACTTAAGTAATTACACTTATTTAATGCATAAGTTAGTGAATTACTTAAGTAATTATTATCGTTAGTGGTTTTTTTTAGATAGAAATTACTTAAAGTAATTTATTTCTATTTTAGTAATGACCTAAATCAAATAATTACAATCGTTTGTCATCAATTACCCAAATATTTACAATCGTATGATATCAATTACCGAAGTAAATTTAATTATAAACAAGTTATTACGTTACTTTAGTTTGCTAATCGTTTTTTCAAAACTAGAAATGATCTATTTCTTTAAGAATTACTCCAATTGTTTTATCAATTACTTACAGTAATTAAAAATGCAGTAAGCTACAGTGGAGCAAGCTGGACAGTAGGAGACCCAGTACTTTTTGAGTGCAAAGCGTTCACTATTGATTGTTCTTCAATAATGCGTACCAAACAATAGATGGCGCCACTACGAAGTTAATAAACACAGAGGTCGCTAGCGTCTCTTCTTCTTCCTTTTGCCCGTAACATTGTTAATTGAATAACTTCCGCGTTTATCATCCGATTTGAATGAAATTTTCTGGACAGGTTTGGACTATAGTGTTTATTATATGTACCAATAATCAAGGCACTAGTCTTAAAAGGGCTCTTGTAATTCTACTTTGAAATTTTGTTTTTCAATTTCCGGGGGCGTAGGGGGGCGTGGCAAAAATCCAAAGCAAACTTGATCAATGGGAGATATAGATGAACCTACATGCCAAATTTGGTGTCTCTATCTCTTATGGTCTCTGAGATCTAGGTGACACAAAATAGGACAGACAGACGGACAGACGGACGGACGGACACACGGACATGGCTATATCGACTCGGCTGTTGATGCTGATCAAGAATATATATACTTTATGGGGTCTGCCACGCCTCCTTCTGCCTGTTACGCACATTTGCACAAACGTAATAGACCCATTTGTACTTTTTTAAAGTACTGGGTCTAAAAACTCACCTGTGTGGTGTCGCCTTTGGAGCTGCTGCTGCTGCAACGAGTGCGGTTGTTGCTTATGGTTGTCACATCGCTCACTGGCTGTTTTAAAATTGGTACGCTCTCCGCGCTCTTCCTCATCCTCTCGCGGATCGGGCAGATCGGATGTGAAACTGGCACTGGGCAGGCTCTCCTGTGACGAGGCTAGCACCGATGAGGATAATCCCACTTCGGCATCAGTATCACTAGCCTCTGTATCGAGCTCTGTCTCTGTTTCCGTTGCTGTCTCCACTTGACTGGCAATATTGCTGCCATTATTCACAGTTTGTTTGATGTCGACTGGCGTCTTCTCACTCATCTCATTGATTTCCTCGAGCAATGGCGTGTGCTCCACATCCGTTGCCGTTGTTGTCGAGGTGGCTGCAGCTAATTCCGTGACTTGTGCTGTTGTCTCACTAACAATTGCCGCTGTGGTTGTTTCGGCAGCTGCAACCACCGTGGCACTAGAGATTGATTCGCGATTCTCTTTAATGGATGCAGTAGATACAACCAGTGGCTCTGCAACGGTGACTGGAGCGATCTCCTGCGCCACAGTCTTTATTGCTGCTGTTGCCGCCGCATGTTGTTCCTTGTGCTTGCGAAGTTGCTCCTGTGCCCATTCCTCGGCTTCGGCACGCATTTGCTGTTTTACCTCGCTGGTAACATCTTTTTCAAGCTCTGCGAAACAAAATAAATATGTGAGTATCAAGAATCTCCCAAGGGAAACACTTTTCATTTTAACTTACCCTCATCGGAGAGCAGCAGCTCATCCTCGTCAGCGCCAAGCAGCGCCTGATCATCGATGTCATCGCCCAATCCTAGTTCATAGTTGAGCAAATCATCGCTGAAAAATTAAGATAAATTCATTGTTAAATAGAAAGACTTTTTAAGGAGTAGATTCATCACAAGTTGAAAATCTCTGTCAAATTAAAACAAGCATTTCAGGACAAATTCCATTCCAAGATAGAAACCATGGTCAAATAGAAGCAACTCTTTCCAACAGAAATTTCATAACAAAACAACATAAAACAATATAAAAATCAATAGATGAAGTATCATCAAAAGATAATTACTGCCATTTTATTAATCGCAGCGTGTAATTCAAGAGAGAAACGTTTGTGGTGAAAGGAAAAGTTCCTTGAAGCGTGTCCATGACATACATGCACACATGTTTGCCGTTTATTTGTAAATATAGTTTTCCCTGATGAATCTTATTATTTCTTGTTTTTAACTTGTTCTGAGAACCAAAAGTAATCAAATATTGAAAGAAAAACAAAGGCTCAAAAAACGTTTTCTATTTTTTGGTCAAAACAATTTCTTGACTAGCTGTATATTAATTTTAAGAGGTGAAAGTTGAATTTGTTAACACAATGTGTGGGAGAAGTATTACGTTGTGGTTTTCTGCATGTTATTCACAACTTGCAGGTTCTGCTGGGATATCAGACACACACAGGCATGCACCTGCCTTGAAAATGTGTATGCAAGTGTGTGCGTGTGTGTAATATTTACATATTGAAACATTATTTAGAATTGTTAGGGGAAACATAAAATTGTTATTGAACTAGAGTTGCCATATGTGAAAAAAATTAAATATACGGTTGAGACTATACAAATATAATATAATATCGGTCTTTATTATTTCTCTTTTATCCCCTCTCTGGGATCCTTTCGTATATTGATGATTGATGCTGATCAAGACTATATATACTTTATGGGGTCTGCCAGACCTGCTTCTGACTGTAACGTACTTTTTAACAAACTTGACATACCCACACAGGGTATCAAAATATTTCCAGGACGAATTTCATAGGAAATCATAAGAAAAAATGTAAATAAATACGACACAAACGGTCACAACAACCTACTTTTAAAACCAAACCATAGGTGGCGATATATGCTTTCAGACAACGCCACTGTTTTGACACATGTGGCAACCTTGGTTTTCAGAATAGAGTAGAATCCGAAAAACAAAAATGAAAATGTACTTGTTTTTTGCAACAAGAAGCTAGAAAATTGAGATTTTGCATGCATTTTTGTTGGAATTTTGCGAAAATTTATGAATTTCCTAGAATTTTTAGAGTTCATTCACATCAACTAAAATTTTTAGAGTTCATTTACATCAACTAAACAAACACCAAACATTCACTAAAATGATTCCCTGGATTTTATCCAATTTATAATATAGTTTTCATATTAAAATTTCATCTGGTTGTTTAATAAAACTTACTTAATGTCCGACATTATAAGTGCTGTTGACACTCAGCGGCAGCGCAGCTAACGCGTGTGTGTGTGTTGTTTTGTATGTGCGTGTGCGCGTTATGTGGATAAGTAGTACAAACGTTTGTCTACTTTGCGTTGGCCAATTATAACATTTTCATTGGTTTCTTGATTTTGCACTTTTAATTTAGCATTTGCTTATACACTTTGGCATGTTCATTATTAAAATCAAAAGAAATATCGCACGAAAAACCAAAGAAAACGCTGCGCTGCCAGCGTTTTCCACACGCAGTTTTTTTTCACTTTTCAGAACTAAAGCTCGCACACTGCCCAACACTGAGCGTTCAGTGTTGTCCCATGTATTAAAAAATACTGTCAACTCACGCTTACACAGGCAAGCGATATATCGTCAGATAAAAATATCATCGCACAAATATTCACCGTTGTCGATATTAGCGCTATTTTGTCTTGGGCTATCGATAATATAGTGGTTTTTTCAAAATAATTAGAAAAAATTGTTAAATAAAAAAACAATGTAAAATTAAAATAATCTAAGTAAATTTTAGTTTTCCTAATTAAAGCCAGCCCTTTTGGAGTGTGTTTCAACCGCGTTGTACCACCAGGGGCCCAGATCTTTTTAGCGAAAGGGAAAAAAGCTGCCAAATTCAGGAAAATTAAAGAAAATTCTAAGAAAGAGCTCTTCAAAGTTCAAATATGGAAAAAAAAAACCATACGCTGTCGACCTTTGGAACTATGAAATTTGATGCTAGCGCCGCGACCGAGAGAGCCCGTCTAGTTTTGGAACTAATTTGCAGAGAATTACAGAATGCACGACGACGACAATATCGATAAGCTCAAAATCATAATTCGATATTTCTTCGATATAATCCCAGCAGTTGCAATTGGCACACGGTACGCAATGAGCAGTTGTGCGGATTAATTAGACAAATAAATATTCGTTTCGTGCGAAATAATAGAAGGAAAATTAACAAAATTCAAAAGTATACAGATCCGGATGTGGAGTAGTCATAAAACTGGATATGAATGTCTGAACAAGCGCAATTAGCTAGCAGTCTAGCAACGAGTTCGCGTCACAGTGGTTTCAAGTTGATTTGAAAGTAGAGAGTAAAAATATCAAAAAATTTATTGTGTTGCAATTCGACAAGTTACGATAATACACACACACACACACATGTATGCACAGACAGGCACACATGCATACAAGTGAATTATTTCGGCATTTTTATTAAGTACAAACACACACACACATGCTGATATAAATTAACTAAAACAAACAGCAACTTCTAATTAGAACAAGCAACAACAACAACACCAACAGAAATCGAGTCAGTGAAATGCAAATTCAAGTTTGAATCCACAAATTAGAATGAATGACGAGGAAATGGAGAAGATGCAGCCTGTTGCTGCTACCTTGGCGTCCGTCCGTCTGCCCATTGTGGGCATGACCTGTCAGTCGTGTGTGCGCAACATTGAAAGCAATTTGTCACAAAAAACGGGTGTGATTAAAGCCCGTGTCCAGTTGGAAGAGCATGCCGGTTACTTTGATTACGATCCCAATCAGACAAGTGCCGCCCAAATTGCACATGAAATCGATGACATGGGCTTCGATTGCAGTTATCAATCGGACGTGAGTCCAGTTAGCTCTATCGTTAACATTCGTGTAATCGGCATGACCTGTCAATCATGTGTCCGCAACATCGAGGGACACATATCCAACAGTCCAGGAATACATCAAATTCAAGTGCAACTGGAGGAGAAAAATGCACGCGTTCAATACGATCCTAAACAGTTGACACCGGAGATAATTGCCGAAATGATTGATGACATGGGCTTTGATGCAAGCGTTGCTACTGTCACTTCAAATGATCCTCAAATTGCCAAAACTGCCACGCCTTCCCCGAGGCAATCCCCTTTCAAATCACCTGCCAGGCAACAACCACAACAGCAACAACAACAACAACAGGTGGCAAGCAATGGAAATGCCACATTGTTGCCCATTGAACAGGAGTTGCTCTCCAAGTGCTTCCTCCACATACGTGGCATGACTTGTGCCAGCTGTGTGGCAGCAATTGAAAAACATTGCCGCAAGATTTATGGACTGGATAGCATCTTGGTTGCTTTACTCGCCGCCAAGGCGGAGGTCAAGTACAATGCCAATGTGGTCACGCCCGAAAATATTGCCAAATCCATCACAGAGCTCGGTTTTCCCACGGAGCTCATCATTGAGCCGGACAATGGTGAGGCCGAGGTGGAGTTGGAAATTTCTGGCATGACCTGTGCCTCCTGTGTCAACAAGATCGAGACGCATGTTCTTAAAGTCCGTGGCGTCACAGCTGCTTCCGTCACATTGCTCACAAAACGAGGTAAGTGCGATTGTTTAGTTACCCTGTAAATTTATTCACTAAGTTGTTAAATTATTTCGTTAAATATCTCAAAGTAAAGAGAATTTTAAGGAGTTTATTGAGTAGTTTAATAAACTTTTCAAATGTAAAGTCACATTGTTTTTAAACGAAAACAGTGTGAATAGAACGACTATTCTATACCCTGTAGAATGAATATAGCTGCCTTACGGTTGGTAAAATCAGATTAAAACTGGTACATTTTTTATTGGTTGGGACATTGGATAAATTTATTTTAAAATGGTCCATTATATGAAGGCTTAGGACATTTTTCTTTGTTATTAAAAAGTACACGAGATTTGTAAAAATGTATAGAAGTATTAAAACCATATTCTAAAGGGGGTTTATTATACATATATATTTGTGCTATAGGTGATGTATAAGTGAGTAGATGAGTGCATTTCTAAAAACGGTTCTCAAATTATGAATTATTTAATTTAAAAATTATGAATCAATATTAATATTAAAACTAATTTTGCTTTAATTTTGTTTTCGTTTGGTTTTGGTCGCAAAGCCCAAATACGATAGCTTTTTCATTTAATTTTCTTAATATTAAAATTGTTTGGTATTCAAACAGATTATACAAGTTTAGTAAATTTTTCGAAAACAGTAACTTCTTAAATGGTAGATAATTATCCGAACCTCAATCTAAAACTCAGAAAATTATTTTTTCACATCCAGGATTGATATAACATATATAGAATAGATATGAATGATATATATATTCTAGAATTGAATATGCTCATTATTAAACTGAATTCCTTAACTGTTTATATGAACAAGAAGTCAATATTTGCATTGTTTGAACTCGAGCACCTGCTCCATATTGTAGACATAAAGCACGTCTGTTAACTGTGTCGTAATACTATATATATCCCCCCCGTATATCATATTGTTGTCGTCACGTGCCTTTCCAGCTGGCAAAAGAATCAAATACTCGTACTTCGTAGAAACAATCAATCCCAATCAAAATTTAAATGCATTTTCTTATTCAAGATGTGAGAAGCCTTTAGTCTAGCTATTTATTTGTACGAAAGATTTACTATATGTTGTTATTATGTATGCATGTGTATGTGTATAAGTAGTATGTATATTTAGTTTTATGCTTGATAAGAAGCGGGGGCAATGCTCACAACAACGAGAATAACAACAATACAATAGAAAGAAGGCGATTAAATATTTCTCAAATACTCGTACATGTTATCGGGGTTACTATACCAACAGACTCACAATGGACACACGGGCCTCAAGAATGAAAAAGAAACTGTTCAATAAACTTGCATACTATGTATTCATTTTGACTGATGGATGAAAATTGCTGAAAAAATATATATATTTCTTGGATAGGTCTTAAAAAATATTTAAGTACGCTACAATTCTAAAATTTGGAAAATATAATCCAATAAAACAATACCGCTCAATAGTTTTAAAAATGTAATAACTTTAAACTAATGAATAAAATGTAGAATAATATTTGTAGAACTGAAATGATTTGTAGCCTAAGAAAAATCGTAAGAATCTATTCAAATTTGTCAAAGACTCTTCTCGGAAAAGCTGGACAAGTATAGTATTTGTATAATATTTGTAGACCTATCAGGAAAAATCCCAAAATCTATTCAAATTTCTTAAAGACTCTTCCCAGAAAAGCTGGAAAAGTATAGTACTTGTATAATACTTGCAGAACTATTAGGAAAACACCTAAGAATCTATTCTATTGGATCCATCTAATTTGTCAAAGACTCTTCTCGGAAAAACTGGAAACGTATAATATTTGTAAAACTATTAGGAAAAACTAGGAAAAAACCTAAGAATCTATTTGAATTTGTCAAAGACTCTTCTTGGAAAAACTGGAAAAGTATTTCATTTAGATTGAATGTACTTCTTATTCGAACGGTCATTAAATGTCTTGATTATTTTGAGTCATAGTTGCAAACAATGATACATTCATATGTGCATGAATTTGTACTCTATATATGGGGAATCACATATGTACAAATACTTATATACATGCCCACAATGCCAATCGAGGGGTGCCTTTGTTTTGTTTTGTTTTGTATGACTTTTGATTGGATTGTGCCTTCCAAAGATACAGATACAGATACAGATACTAATACAGATACAGATACAAATACAGATACAGAGGCAAAGATACAATTTCAATTGACTTTCAGATGATCAAAGCAATCATGCAACGTTTTCTGAAGCCTTCAAAAATTGCAGCTTAAGTTTTAAGCTGAAAGTGAAAGAGCTATCTTTCTCCCTCTCTCTCCTTCTCCCTCTCTTTCTCCTCCACAGTTTATCTGTCTTTACGTGATCTCCTTTTGGTATATAAATGTTTGTTGTGTTTTTTAACGGGTTTTCTTTTACGCTTTGCTTCGTTGCGCATGCGCAACATTTACATTCACCTTCACTTTGTTTGGATTTTTGCTGTTTGTCGCAGATTTCCGCTCAATCTTTTTCATATACATATATTTAGATACAACCATACAAAGATACATGGTATTATGCAAGATCATGCTCTCAATAAATCTAGGTTCGTCGAGGCTATTTCAGCTTGCTTCAGTTCTTGTTTTACTTTACGCCCCAAAATCCCGCGACCTGTGCCGAAGTTTTGGAGTTTTTAATTATTGCAATGAAACTGGTTTTTTTTCCTCTTTCGGCACACCTGTGATACCTTCAATGTTTAGATATTACACACTTTCATTTCATTTCTCAAAGACAGACTGATTAACTTGAAGTTACCTTATGCAATTTTACAAGCTCCACTTTCGTAGTTGTTATACTCAATTGTTCTGAAAACTTAAGTCTGGCTGGCGTGTTTTAAAAATTGAAGCTTTACCTATAAAAATAAATTTCTTCAAATTATATCATCTAAAAGATTTCAGTGCTTATAATGTAAGTAACGAATCTATCCACAACAACTAATAAACAAAAATAATGTCCGTAGCATTGTATGAAAATTGTTATGAAGTAATGATATTTGGATGATATAGGAGCCACATATTGCAACAAATTCCACAGGAATGAAACTTATAGTCTCAAACAAGATCTACAGTCTACATGTTTTCCAATCGGTTGAGTTGTTTCTAGTGAATTTCCATTTGTTGCTTTTTATCAAAAAGTTCGTCAACAAGTCATGTAAATTTGTCAAGTTTTTGGCAACTTTTCTTTGCAAGTTTCATGGTCAATTAGCCAAAGAATTTTGGTATCAACTTGGACCCAAAAACAAGTTGAAGGAAATCACACAAAATTTGCTGTGACTTACTGGAAAAAGTTGTTCGAAGTTGAGAGTAACATATGTTTTACCTGCCGATGCTTATCAGATAAGTGACTTGTTAATGGGCAAGAACAACAGTAGCAGCTACAACAATGCAAAATGTTCTAAAAATGAAAACGAATCGAAGCGATAAGATGCAACAGCAATAACAACAAAGAGAGAGGAAAAACTGAAATAGTGGGTGTACAGTGTACATACACACTGGCAAACACACAGACACACTGACAAACTGACAACGAAAATTGTGAGATTCAATCGGCCGATCGATCGTTTGTCGTCATTGCATTTCGATTTGTTGATAATTATAATTAGCATTCAATATTGTCCAGTTAATATGTTAATTCTCTTCCCTTCAATCAAATGATTTTTGCACACGACCAAATTGAAAGTTTTTAACAGCTAGCCATCTGTATAACTTCCGTTGGTGCTTTGTAATTTTTTTTAAACGGTAAACGCTGTTACCTTTATTAGTACGCCATCTGTGGCTAATGAAAAAAACTAATTGATCTAACTGAAATTTGAATTCTAAAGTTTCGTTAAGTTCACTGAATGAAAGCTCGCAACTGTAATGAACTCCCCCCGATCCCCCGACTCCTCCTTGGCCCACAGCAGCGCCATGATGAACTTGTTGTTATCGGACTTCGTTCATATACTCATCACAGTGTACATCGATAACCCGTTCAATTGAACTGAAGATCGCAACTGGCAATTAACTGCACCTCCCTGCCAACCCCCTCCCCCCTTCCCACTTCTTAGCTTACAGCGTTTTTGTGATGAAATTGTTTGTTATCTGCTGTGATTCAGAGAACATACATTGATGTCATCTTGTTGTGGTCGGAGAGGGGGTGGGGGGATTTTTTTTTTGCTTTACACTTGCAAATAAGTTTATGCATTTTTTTGCTTATCCAATCAAGTTATTTCAGATAAATTGTTAAAAATAACTGCACTAACTATGTGTATGTGTGCATACATATCTCTATTTAACTATCTAGATAAGGTGAGAAATTCGTGTGGTAACCACATTCTGTTCCTGATTATGACTAGTCTTTTCTTTTCACTGTTTTTCGGCTGGAAACATGTTAATCAACGTCTACAATGTCGTTCGCATAACATCAATAACAACAAGAACGTATCTTATCGATACTTATAGCAACAACAACAACAACGACAACAATGCAGACAGTTGCGACAATCCCGAAACTAGACAAAGCTTCTGGGCTTTGTCGGCGCCTGCTTCTTGGCCAAGTTCAACAGCCGTTTGTCCCGCACATATACACACACACACACACTCACTCACACACTCTCCAACACACTCACACACAGTCAGAGTAAGCGTATGCAATTGAAAATTGAGCTGTGCTTTTTGCATGCAGTTTCTTTGGATCCACAAGGGGTTACGTTGTCAAGGGGGAGGGTTGTCTGGAGAAACCAGACAGTGTTGTCCACTTTTAAGAAGCAAAATTAGCTATTTTTAACGTGGAGAATTAGACACAGATGAAAGATATTGTCTAATTTTTATTTTCAAAGACAATTTTTAATACACTTTAATACTCTCTCAAAGTTCATAGTTAAAAAAGAGAAGCCAATACATTTTTCATGATGTTTTAACGTTTCGTCTTAGAACTATCAGATCTGTCATTCAAAACTGGTGTAATCCTTTGACTTACTCGGACAGATCTGTGCTGTCTTTAAGAGTTTAAATGTTTTGTAAATCAAGGAAACATATTTTTAAAGCAAACAAACTAATTTTCATTTAAGCTAGGCTTTTCCTTAGCATTTATTTTAATTCAACCTTTTTTCTTTATATGATTTTTTTTTTATTATTTACATGTATTTGAAGAAAAAGACAAAATATAGCTCGATTTGATGGAAAAAAAGCTGTTCTGGCAACACTGCAAAATCAGCAGCTCCAGTTTGCAATCGAATCCAGCAATGAAACCGGTCGCACTTGGCAGTCGTCATAGCAATAATAATATAAAAAAAAAGGAAATATAATGAGAAAATACAAAATAGCTGAAAGCCAGCTAAATACTAAATACTTATGCGCTCCAATTCAACAATTCCGCAATTCCCATTGCCAGACAGTTTGTGGCGAAGACTTTCGCACAGGCGTGGCCATAAAAATTATAACACCCCTAACCGTCGACCGTTTAACACCCATTGTGTGGCTGATGAAATCGATCATCGACAATCCTAAAAAAAAACAAGTACATTATTCAGGCAATCTACTAGAACTTGGTTTATCAATTGTATTGCTTAAAATAGCTTTTTTGCAAGTTTGATTTATTATGGAAATAGCTTTAAATATAAAGTATCCGTTATAGTTCTATGTCGCTAAGCCAATCAATTGTAAATTATCATTCCAAACATTATTCAAATTTACAATTTTGATAGTATATTGAAGTGTTAAACATCTTTTGTTTTCTTCATTTTATATAATTTATAAATAACTTTGAAATTGTGCATATGCCATGGCTTATCTAATCTATTGTTTCGACTGCAACTTATGTTAGCGAATCGTAGTTAGACCAACTTGGAGCCTACAAACATTTTAGCCCAATTTTTTTGTGAATGTGCCTGATAACGTTAATCTCTCTCTATTAACTATATGGTGATGAAACTGGATCTCCATTTCATGATATCTTGTTTTTTGGGAAAATCCAACGAGATTACATTCTTTACTTCACGACACCTATCAAGAACTTTTTCTTTTGCTTAAAGCTCCAATAGATTCCTAGTCTCCTCTAGCTTTAATCAGTTGGATTTTGTATACTCCTCTACAGATTAGATTAATCTGAATTTGGTTCATAATTTTAAATAAATACAAGTGATGTGTATTCGACTTTCTTTATGGAACCCGTTTTGTTTCTATAGATTGCGATTGTCGGCAATTTCTTTTACAATCTCTAAGTACGATCTACCTTTCACTCGTACCTCGATACGTGCCTGTTGCAGCTTTCCATGTGTGGGTCACAGTGCATACTAAGCTGCCTGTTTATATAGAAGCGACTGTAGTACATAGTGGAAATTAAGTTACGCTTCCTTTGTAGAGGGATAAATTTGTAACGGCTATAAGGAAGCGTGGCAGATCCCATAAAGTGTTGTATCTATCATTAAGATGTTATGATTTTTAGATATTTTGTATACTTTAATATCTGAGTTTTTACTTTTAAATTAATCCTGGTGCCCCAAATTAATTAGTACAAGTACGATTCTAAGGTTTTAAGGCTCAAAAGATTTCATACTTGCACAACTTTGTCAAATCTAACCCGATTTTCGTGCGAAATATCACTTTAGTCATAATTTCATCTATTAATTAATTGGTTCTACATTTAAAAATAGTTTTTTTTTTTCAATTTTTGCAAATGTATGTTTATAAATAAGATGGTTTAGATCTTTAGATTTTTTGCAGAAAGAAAAAAATATTTATTGTTTCTTGGTATATAGTATAACAGCCAAACTCACAAATTGTGTGTATAATAATAACTTATACATCCTGACCAAGTTTGGCTAGAATTTTACTTCTATATAGCTGCTATAGGAAAGTTATAGTAAATCAAAGTTTGTTGTTCCTCAACAAAACTCAGTATTGAGTATTAAATGAAATATGTTGTTCAATTCTTTGTATAAAAAGAATTAGGTTTTTTTATTTTTATATTAATTGAAGTGAAAACTGTTTTTTTTTTTAACATTTCTTACTGAAACATTTTTTAAATATTTACAAGAGTATCACATTTTCTGTGTTTCCAAAAGAGTTGTTTCTTGTCGCTTGTTACTGATTGTTTGTTATCTTCTTTTCTCTGGACACAGGCAAATTTCGATACATTACCGATGATACGGGACCCCGGAGCATATGTGAGGCGATCGAGGCTCTTGGATTTCAAGCCAAGCTGCTCAGTGGGCGGGATAAGATGGCACACAATTATCTGGAGCATAAGGAAGAGATACGAAAGTGGCGAAATGCGTTTCTCGTCTCGCTAATCTTTGGCGGTCCATGCATGGTGGCCATGATCTATTTTATGCTCGAGATGAGCGACAAGGGACATGCGAACATGTGCTGCATTGTTCCGGGACTCTCGATGGAGAATCTTGTGATGTTTCTTCTATCGACGCCAGTGCAATTCTTTGGTGGCTATCATTTCTATGTGCAATCATATCGGGCGATAAAACATGGCACTACAAATATGGATGTGCTCATCTCAATGGTGACGACCATCTCGTATGTTTACTCCGTTGCTGTGGTCATTGCGGCCGTTCTCATGGAACAGAATAGTTCACCGTTGACCTTCTTCGATACGCCCCCAATGCTGTTGATCTTCATCTCGTTGGGTCGCTGGTTGGAGCACATTGCCAAGGGTAAGACCTCAGAGGCGCTATCAAAACTTCTCTCCCTCAAGGCTGCCGATGCGTTGCTCGTTGAGATCTCACCTGACTTTGATATCATCAGTGAGAAGACCATTTCTGTGGATTATGTACAACGTGGTGACATTCTTAAGGTGATTCCCGGTGCCAAGGTTCCAGTCGATGGCAAGGTTCTCTACGGTCATTCCAGCTGCGATGAATCCCTCATCACCGGCGAATCGATGCCAGTGGCAAAGCGCAAGGGAGCCGTAGTCATTGGTGGTTCAATCAATCGGAATGGAGTGCTGCTTGTCGAGGCAACGCACACGGGCGAGAACACGACTCTGGCGCAGATTGTCCGTCTCGTGGAGGAGGCACAAACTTCAAAGGCACCCATTCAACAGCTGGCGGATCGCATTGCCGGCTACTTTGTTCCCTTTGTGGTGGCCATATCGAGCATTACACTCATTGGCTGGATCATTGCTGGTTTTGTTAATCCCGATCTTGTACCCGTTGCCATGGAGCATAAAATGCACATGGATCGGAATACGATTGTAATTAGCTATGCCTTCAAATGTGCCCTCAGCGTTCTAGCCATTGCCTGTCCATGTGCTCTCGGTCTGGCCACGCCCACTGCGGTCATGGTTGCCACCGGCACTGGAGCCACCAACGGTGTCCTGGTCAAAGGTGCCACTGCTTTGGAAAATGCCCACAAGGTGAGATAATTAAAGGCAATTTATTCTGAATATATATAGATACCTGAAGATGCTTTAAATGACGAAATCTTCAAATTCTTTGCAGGTCAAGACTGTTGTCTTTGACAAGACGGGCACAATCACACATGGCACACCGATGACCAGCCGAGTGACGCTCTTTGTGCCGCCCCAGGTATGCAGCTTGGCCCGCGCCTTGACCATCATTGGGGCAGCGGAGCAGAACAGTGAACATCCCATTGCCTCGGCTATTGTACAGTTTGCCAAGGATATGCTCAATGTGCAGACTAGTTTCGGAAAGAGCTCGAATTTCCAGGCTGTGCCGGGCTGTGGCATTCGTGCCTCCGTCTCCAACTATGAGCAGTCACTGCGTCAAGCCTGCAATGCCGAGCGCATAATCAACTATGAGAACCTCTGGCGAACTGAACCCAACAATGCTGTGGCTATTGACAATGGAGCGAGCATTGATCAATTGCAGTTGCAGCACAAGTTTATAGATGAGCAACTACTCGCATTGGATGGTGCGCTTGACCCACAACAACAGCAACTGAAGGGGACAGGACAACAACAGACCAATGAGATGCCACTCATTGATGGGCCAGAGATTCATGTGCTCATTGGCAATCGCGAGTGGATGCAACGCAATGCTATTGAGGTGCCTCTAGAGATTAACGATTGCATGACACGAGAGGAACAAAAAGGACACACTGCGGTGCTCTGTGCCCTCAATGGACAACTGGTGTGCATGTTTGCCGTGGCGGACATGGTCAAACCGGAAGCTCATCTCGCTGTCTATACGCTCAAGCGCATGGGCATCGATGTGGTTCTCCTAACAGGTGACAATAAACACACGGCGGCGAGCATAGCAAGAGAGGTTAGCATTACCCAAGATAGAATTTGCACACTTTATTAATGTTCCATCCACTCTTCCAGGTGGGCATTCGCACAGTGTATGCAGAGGTGCTGCCCTCGCACAAGGTGGCCAAGATTCAGAGGATTCAGCAGCATGGCATTCGTGTAGCGATGGTGGGTGATGGCGTCAATGATAGTCCAGCATTGGCCCAGGCTGATGTGGGGATTACAATTGCCGCTGGGACGGATGTGGCTGCCGAGGCGGCAGACATTGTATTGATGCGCAATGATCTGCTTGATGTGGTTGCTTGTTTGGATCTCTCCCGTTGCACAGTGCGTCGGATACGTTATAATTTCCTATTTGCCAGCATGTACAATCTGTTGGGCATTCCGTTGGCCAGTGGACTCTTTGCTCCCTTTGGTTTCACCCTACAGCCCTGGATGGCATCGGTGGCCATGGCCGCCAGTTCGGTGAGCGTTGTATGCTCCTCGCTCCTGCTGAAAATGTATCGCAAACCAACAGCGAAAACTTTACGCACACCAGAATATGAGGCACAATTGGCGGCGGAGCGGGCACGTCGCCATGGCTCCGAATCTGAATTGGATAAGCTGTCATTGCATCGGGGATTAGATGATCTGCCAGAGTTTATGAATGGCAAGCGTTTGGCATTTAAACGCTCCAACACGTCCCTTATCTCTCGTATCTTTGGCTCCAACGTTAATGTTAATGCCAAGCACGAGGAAGGACTTCTTGAGGATTCCAACGAACGCACACCTCGCATCCTGCAATCCCGCTATCTGAACGACACAACCGAGCTGCAAAAGCTTTAAGGATAACGAGACAAAAGAAAACAAAAAAAAACAACAACCAGAACAAAACGCGACCAAAATTCTTTACAGTGAATTGTTTAATTAGATTTATACGAAATTACAAATTATAAATACAACTACAAATTATAAATAATTCTATAATCTTTAACTTTAATAACTGTGTATATATGCGATAATCAAAAGCTGCAAAAAAAAACAAAAACAACAACGATGAGAAACATTAACACATACTTTAGTTATACATAATCTTCCCCTCATTTTTTTTTGTGTGCATATAAATCTTTTTGTTTTTTTTTTTTGTTTTTTTAGTGCTATAAACTTTACGATTCGAGTTGTGTTTTTGTTAACTTCATGATAATAATTAAGTTCACTGTGAAATAAAACAAAACACATAAACAAAAAAAGACAGACAAACTAAGCTATTGACTATTGTTACTTATTCTTAGTTAAATGAATAAAACACACAGATGAGAAACAAAAACAAGCTTAAGTACATAAAATTAATTATAATATTGATCTGATTCCATATCGGGATCAAATTGTTAAAACACAGGCGCATTGTTGTATAAATTCATATATAGATTCGCAATCATAATCTGAAAAAATCATGAAAAAACAAAAAATTGAAAGTGCTTATATTTCTTCATTTCATCATTTTTTTTATATAAATATACACAGATTTGTAAAGTTTATAAACAGCATATAAACATCTGTATAAATAATGTACATAAATATTATTTACATACAGTGAGAGAGTATGAATAAAGATGTGATGATCCCGTACCAGAAACTGACACGACTTGAGTTTAGTTTGAAAAATTCTAGAGACACTGGATGAGAATTGGAATTGAAATGTGTGTTTAACAGGTAAGCTCAATATACTTACTACTTATTATATATGTATCTACTTATGTATATAAAACTATTTGTCCTGACTGACTGAGTCATCACCGTGCAGACAAAATTGGAAGAGCTATGGGGCTGAAATTTTAACACAACATATGTTAGCTAAGATATGTATAATTATTATATTACGAATATATTTAGTATAAACTTCCCTAAATTAATTATTAGCCCATCAATATATTAAAGACCTTCGATTTTAAGGTAGACAACTAAAGTATATGCTGGCGCTATAATTTTTTGACAAAAATGAAGTGAATATGTACTATATTCTTTATGGGGTCTGCCCGTTACGCAAATTTTTTGTTTTTTAGCAAACTTAATAGGCTAGATATAGCATCAAATAAGCTAAAATGGCATCGCTGGTATAAACACAAAAGGGAAACACAGTTGTATTTTTTTTTAATAAGATTTATTTATCGGATTTAGTTAAGCTACTTTGATTTTTCGTCAGATACATTTTGCTTTGATTTGGCGAAAGAAAAAAGTTTATGTTGTCAAGTGTGTTGGTTGGTTGTGTCTGTATGTGTGTGTGTGTATGTGTTAGTTATGATTTTGCATTAAGGATTTAAACAATCCTTATGAAATGCTTAGCTAAACTAAATCTGATCTAATAAATATGACCACAAAGTGTAGTGTTGTTGCTTATTGTTTTTTTCGGGTAGTTAAATAAGTTGGGTGTGTCTGTGTGTGTGTGTGTTGTGAGTGTGCAGAATGTGCTCACGTATTCATCAGAGCATCCTCAATGAGAGTTGGACGTTTGGTCTTGTCCACACTGGCCGGATGCATGGGAAACAAATCGAGCTTAGATTTGAATTCGGAAATGTCCTCAATAGTGGAAGCATCGCCATCCTGTGGCAGAAATGTGACATTTAATTTATTGGCTAGCATTTGAAATAGTTCCTCATCATCTTCGTCCAACTCCATAGCCTCCTCCTCCTCATCTTCCTCATAGTCAGCCTCCGTGTCTTCAATGGTTTTTGGCTTTGTCTTGGTCTTTGATTCCTCACCCTTGGACTTGGTTTGATGTCCAATCACCTGGACGGACACCTTTCTCAAATTGGTGAGCTCGTTGGTCAGCAAAAAGTTGACAATTCGACCCTTTTCAAGCTTACGCAGCTCTTCAATCTGTTGACGTCGACGATCAAACATGTACTCCTCGTTAACGATCTCGGTCCAATTACGGGTAACTTCAGCGCTGATTGCCATGTCGGCCACTTGTTTCAGTTTGATTAGAGAATCACGTATGTGTTCGTATTCCTGCTCAGACATATCCTCGATCATTTGAATCATACTGTTGCGGAACCATTCAATGCGCTTGTCCACATGACTGGCTGTTGTGTTCGTCTCCTGCGAATTAACTGTAATGGAGTAGCCAGCAATGCCGTAATTCATTCGCACCGTGGCCGATACATAATAGCCCAACTGTTCCTTGGTGCGTAGCTGATCAAAGAGCGGTTCCTCGACCATCATCATGAGTAAATCCAACATACACTCAAGGTGTACAGTGTTGGGTCCAATCTGATAATAGTTTGTGATCACAGTGTTTGTGTCCTCCTCGTTGAGGGCGTGACAACGTATATAGTTTGAGCCCTCTGGCAAATGCACAGTACGATCCTCGACATAATGACGATCCTGAATTGGTTTACAGCCAAGACGTGTCAGCAGCGTATTCATCACATTGTGAGCCGATTCCTCAGAGTAGTTGCCCTGTATCAATCCCTGTACGTACAACTGTTGCGGGAATTGGTGTGCAAACTCCTGCAGATCCTTAAGTGTTACCTCATTTAGACTCTTGTACTTGTCAATCATTAGCCAGCGCACGTGCTCCACCACACATAGGCGAACATCCCTAAAAAGTAATCGAAGAACAGAATAGTTTATAAACCATGTTAATTTGAATAGAATAGAGCTTGTTATGGACTTACCTGTTGAGTTGGCGTGGTTTGATTAAGGTGTTAAAGTAGCTCTTTCGCTGATCCTTGACGAATGTCTCGAGTATATCCTCGTTAAGTGTTGACTCCACAGTAACCATAGCCTGGGCAATGGCTTCAACAAGTAGATGTATCTTCTCGTTGTATCCACGCACCTGGAGAATCAAACCCTTCTCGCTGACACTAAAGGTATAACTATAGCCAGCACTTGTGGCTGGATACAGATCCTCGCTCACATGGAACTTGACCAGCTCCTCGTATAAAGCACACATTGCATCACTGCAAAAATTTTGAGAGAGAGAGAGAAAAAGAGTATAAATAAGACAGAGACAGGAGAGGGAGTGCATTGTAATGGTTTACATACTTTTTGGGACTTTTACGTTGAAGTGGCGAGATGAAGTAAAAGGTCATAAATGCTCCGGGCAGTTCGTATTTATCATCGGCACGGAACCACAGTTCACAGATGTCATTTTGGATTAGCTTCTTGGGGGCCTCAGGGATATCGGGTTTCCCATTCTTATGCCAAATGATGGTAAAATCTTTCGCAATAAAGCGATTGGGCTCTGGGAGAAAGAGATCAGTCATGGGCTTGGAATCGGCCTCGTTCCAGAGTTTTTGCCATTTAGCGGGCATGGGAGTACTAGTGTATTCAGTGCCAAACCATTCTTCCTGCTTGTCAAAGACACAATCCTCGATTTTGGGAGCCGTTATCATGAGATTAAACTTGAATTCGTTGAAAATTCCAATCAGTTCGTCAAGATGCTCCTCATTGTATTCGTAGTACAACTCCTTGCCAGTAAGAACATCCTTGGGTGGAAAGTATTTGGAATTTGCCACCAAATCCTGTACATTATCCATGGCCGGACGTTGAGGTTGGAAACGGAAACCTGTCGCCTCGATGCCCTGTATCTCCTCGTAAATGGCACGCAACTCTTTGGGAGTGGCATTGGCAATTACCTTGATGTAGCCAAAGGTGGCAGCCAAGACATCGTCAATATGCTTGAATCCCTCGTCCGTCAGATAGATGCACACATTGAACAGACTGTAGATGGAGTTCAAATCAAAGCCATTGTCATCAATGCCAGCAACGAGTTCCAGAGCCCAAAGGCGATGACGTAGATAGGCACAGAGACTACCACGACCCTCGTCGCCCAGCAGAAAGGCCAGGAACTGATCTGGCTTGCTGCGATAGTATTGACGTACATTGGGCAACACCCAGGTGAGCTCAACCTTGCAAACATTCTCCACGGGCTTCACGAAGAACGCATGGTCATGGAACTCGGCACGAAAGGCGTTACGGTAATGGAATTTACTAAGATCTGGAGCACTCACAGTGTTGCTCGGTATGTCGGCAAAGTGTCGGAGGACAAGCGCCTCCAGTTCATCAATGGGGAGGCGAGCCTGAAGGCACATGTACATGCGATTGGCAGCATAATGATCACGTCTGATCTCGTGCAGCAGCTTGTAAAGCACATCATCGTCGACATTCTCCTTGAGGGTCTTCAAGTTGCCCCAGGCAAAGGTGCCATGTGGATAGCCATCGGTGGCCAAGCTGGCCAGCAGCTGGTCACGACGAGTCTCATCCTCTTGGACAATCTGTTGGAATTCAGAATCAACAGAACAACGTTCACGTTGCATGGCCTCCTGCTTCATCAACGGATGCTTCATTAGGGCAGTAAAATAATCAAGACTCGAGTCGAGATGCTTTTCGGCCACCTCGAAATAGAAGAGAGTATCTTCGCTATCGGTGAGGGCATTGGTGAAACCACCGCATTTCTTGATATGCGCATCAAAGATATTCTCCTCAGGATACTTTTCCGATCCCATAAATATCATGTGCTCCAGAAAGTGAGCCAATCCCTGATAGTTACGTGGCTCCGCAAATGAACCATAATCAATCATAATGGCACATGCAGCCAGTTTCTCATCGCCCACCTCGCTGTCCGAGTCGGATCCACTGTGTCCTGATCCACTGGACGAACTGCTCTCACTCGAACTATTGCTGCTCTCCGGATCACCCGATGTATCCTCTGTTTCCCCCATTGAGGATTCCGAAGTGGTGAAGCCATCGTGGGGCACTGGACTCGGATCCGAGATGATCAAAGCGTGCAAGCCATTGGGCAGAAGTAGTGTTCTAAAAATTGAAAAAATTATCGATTAAATATACGTTATAAAATTCAAGGAACTACCCGACTATACTTTTATCACTGCATAAACATTACAGACAAGGTAAAATTAAATATCGCACTATATAATCAAGAGTAATAACTTACAACTTAACAACATTTTCGAACATAAAGTTAACTGTTATTTTTCAGCAAAGTACAGTAGATAATGATTTCATCTTTTATCATCTAATGTACATATAACGTTAGTTAGTTTTAAAACTACCCAATTTCTTTTTATTAGTTAATTATAAACATAGTATATAAATTAAATGGTTATATTATAGTACCTGGTAGATAAAGTACAACCACTAACCACACAATACTTGTATTGTATAGTAAGTGCTACAGCTAAATATGATTCATGCTATATCATACTACTAAATTTAATTTTACTAATTAGTTAATTAAAAAGGCTAAATTATACCACAATCACATGATAGACAACATAAAATCCAAAGTGCATTAAAGTATTTCATACTCTAAATTTCTTTTTATCCTTTCAGTATTAAATTTAAACTATTATATCCATAAATTAAAATGTTTGCAGGCAACTGCTTTTAAAAGAATAACTATAATTTTTAATTTTGTATTTAATTACTCAACAAATAACAATCAGTAATTATTTTCTATTTTTGTTAAAGGCTTTATAAACTATGACTTTGCAATAATTAATCAGTATCAGCATTAGAGACCACTTAATAAATTATATATATCGAAATGACTGTTATATATGAAGCTATAATATCTATATTGGCGCAGGGTATAACAGTCTTAAAATATTTCAGAGAATGATACAAGATTTCTTACTGGTTTAGAGCAACCCACAAAATGTTTCTCTCTCTTAATCTCATTTAAATATTGCTTAAAGCTAGTTAAGCTATTTACGCATGCAAATTAAATTGTGTCATTGCTATTGTAAATCAAATTCAAAGGAGGAGGACAGCAACAAA
Source organism: Drosophila neotestacea (assembly GCA_035044365.1). Taxonomy (NCBI): domain Eukaryota; kingdom Metazoa; phylum Arthropoda; class Insecta; order Diptera; family Drosophilidae; genus Drosophila; species Drosophila neotestacea. Next base: position 678,617 of record JAWNMD010000105.1, read on the forward strand.
ATTGTTGATCACAAATGAATGCAGCTTACAGTAGATGGAAAAAAAATAGTTGACCTACATTTTAATTGTATGTTTACATTGTTTGGGTGGAACTGCACTTACTTGTATATTTTGTTATCCGTTTGTGACTTATCAGGAGTATCCAAATACTTGACTTGCTCGGACATTGTGGTCTGCTTTGTATGATAATTGCTTCTGGCTCGAATTAGTTTATGCTTTTGATTTGTATAGCGAATCAACTGCGGGTAATGTGGTAAACGGCACGGGAAATTCGTTGCAAATTTCTGTGACGACGACGTTGTTGTTGATAGGCAAAGTGTTAAGCATCGACTGCTGCGTTGGAGCCAAAGCATGCACAGTCTAATATAGTAGGCTTTATTTAATTATTTGAATTCTTTATTTTGTAAAATTCTGAAAAACTTACCTTATGCCGCGTGGTCGCCGGCTGAATTAATTTTTCTTTGGTGTTGACAATCATGAACTTATCCAATACGGATTACGATAATAGTATTTCGATTAATAATTAAGCAGCACTTGTAAGCAAATTTATCGAAATATTAATATTGCGAGTATTTGTATACCAAACAAGTAGTTTAAACTTCACATGAAAATGTAGAATTACATTTTTATTTCGGTTTTGTGTTTATATTTGTGCAATTAAAAAAAATAGCACATACAAATCTATCGTTATCGACAAGTGTTGCGCAATCTTTAAATGTCCCGCACTTTATTCATCGAATCAGCTGTTTGCGTACTTGCCAGCACTTTACCGATAGCGATAAATAAAATTGACATGCAATGAGTGTGCATGTGTGCGTGCGTCAGTGAGCAACATATATACTTATATACATATATGTATATTTATGGCGACAACGAAAATAATAAATAAATAAATGTATATATATACGTGCAAGAGTGTGCTGATAGATGATGCACAAAGATGACAAATTAATATACACGTTTGCACGCAATAACAAACGCACCGCGTAGCAACAAAAGAGCAAGAAGACCAAAAAAAGGAGCAAAAAAGCAACAACAAAAAAAGAAACGGTAAGCAGCGCAGCTGATAAACTTATCAAACGACGATAATTCTAATTTCGTTATGCTTATGCGCTCATATGTATTTAATATATGTGTGCGTACGTATGTATGTACCATTAACTATCTTTTTACTTTTGTTGTTTTCCATTTTTGTGCATGTTTATGTTTGGAGGCGGCAGCGGTTAACGGTAAACGGCCAGGTGCAAAACAACAAAAGCAACAACAACAGCAACGCCAACGCCAACAACGAAAGCGCAAACAGGAAATCATAAATAATTGAATATTCAAAGTACGTGCAACAAACGACGACAACAACAACGACCATTCAAATATTGGCCGATCTGGCCGAGTTGACAAAGGGGAAGCACAGGATGGCAACTGGCAGCAGAGATGAGATGCCAGACCATCGAAAAAGGAATACCTTCACTAGCTACGTGGCTCCCATGCCGGGAGATGTGCGCGCCACAGCGGATACAAATGAATGGTGCCTGCCCAGCGATCTACGCGATGTGCACTTGGCCAAGCCACGCCTTTTGGCCGGTGAGCAGATAGTTGCCTCCGCGCCCGCCTACATGTACACACCAATAGCGCCTATGGAGGGGATCAGCATTGGAATGGGGATCAGCATCAGTAGTCCCAACACCAACAGCAGCAATGGCAACAGCAACAGCAGCAACAGATCACTTGGAGGAGGAGGAGGAGGCAGTCACAAGGAGGCAATCTTTGGTCTCTTGAGTGTTACCAATTTTAAGTTGGCATTTGTGCCTCTACATGCACGTACCACACTCTCTGCTCCCCTGGCCACCAGTGATCTGTATCAGGAGAACGCTTATCTTGGACGCAACGAGGTCACGCTGAACAACATCGATCAGATCTATACGATTGCGGAGCAGGGACGTGCGGCAAGTGCATTGCAAGCGGCACGTATGGTCAGCAACAGTAGTAGACGCAAGAAACTGGAGCCTGCGAAGCAACATAATATTAATGGACGTATTGTGGCACTCCACATAATATGCAAGAACTTTCGCCTGCTCAAGTTTGCATTCCAGCAACAGGATTCCAAATTGAGTGGCGCCAGTGATTATGGTAAACTGATAGCCTCCGCGTTGGCCAGATTTGCGTATCCGATGAGGCATGATCTGAGTTTTGCCTATGCGTATCGTGAGCCTTATTATTCCACACTCGTGGGCGTAAGCATGTATGCCAGCAAGAATGATTGGGCACGTGAGCTGATACGTTGTGGCGCCACGGAGTGGCAAGTGATTAGTGCCAGCGCTGTGCCTCAGTTGCAGAATCGCTTGCAGGCATGCAAATATACATTGCCACCACACTTTGTCATACCCAAGAGCTGTGATGTTGAGAGATTCCTTCAGCTATCGTTGGCCTTTTGCGATTCCCGTGCTGCCTTTTGGGTGTATAGCTATGGCAGCAGTGCCGCCTCCCTGGTTCGTCTGGCGGAATTGCAACCCGCCTCGCAGCAGGATACAAAAATGGAGAACATTATGCTTGAGCTGGTGCGCAAATGCGATGAACGTAAGCAGCTCAAGCTGTTGCAATTAACCGATCAACTGCCGAGCACACAGGATGTGCAACGTGCCTATCAAAAGCTAAGACGCCTCTGCACACCAGAAACCCCCGAGAAGTTTATGCTGCAGGATGACAAATATCTGGGGTTGCTCGAGAAGACCAATTGGTTGTTGTATGTCTCCCTTTGTTTGCGTCATGCCAACGAAGCGGCTGCCACGTTGCGTGCCTCCATCACGTGTGTTCTTCAGGAGTCCAATGGCCGGGATTTATGTTGTGTGATTAGCAGCTTGACTCAGTTACTACTTGATCCACACTTTCGCAGCATCGATGGCTTTCAATCGTTGATACAAAAGGAATGGATTGCGTTGGAGCATCCGTTTCAGCGTCGACTCGGGCATGTCTGTGTCGCTAGCGGAGAACAGGCGCCGGACAGTGAACAGAGTCCTGTGTTCCTTCTGTTCCTCGACTGTGTATGGCAATTGTTGCAACAGTTTCCGGATGAATTTGAGTTCTCGCAAACGTATCTAACAACATTGTGGGATGCCTGCTTTATGCCCATTTTTGACACCTTCCAGTTCGATAGCCAGGCGCAACGTGCCTCTGCCGTGAATGAGGGTCGTCTGGTGCTGCGACCCGTTTGGGATTGGGGTGAACAGTTCTCGGACAAGGACAAGATGTTCTTTAGCAATCCCATGTATCAGCGACAGCGTGGAGATCTCTCAATAGCACAGAATCATCGACGCTCCTTAGCTGTGGGTGGACACAAACTGTTGCCACCGACGGGAGCAGGAGCGGGAACTACAGGAGCGTCGCCATCACGCTATACAATCAATCCACAATTGTTTGCAACGCACTCGAGTGTGCCACAGGATCGTTACTTGGAGCCAGCACATCGTATACTCGATTTGGCTGTGTGGGATCAATGTTATTATCGCTGGTTACCTGTCTTGGATATACGCGGTGGTGGTCAACCCCAGGTGGATCTCTTTCATCGCCTGTTGTTGAGCAACATTGCCAAAATGCAACGTTCCCTGGACATGCAGTGCTTTGATGAACTTCCCGATGCCTTCTACGATGCATTAGGGAGCAACGTCCCAGCAAGGAGCAGCAACAACCGCTGAAGGGGGAGGAACAGCCTGTGGAATATGTCGATGGTGTGGAGAGGCGTCGCAAATCGATGCCAAGCTCTAACACTGGCGGTGGGTCCTCAGCGAATGGACTGCAGGTGGTCAATGGTGGTGGTCCATTGCAGCTATCGACGCTCTCTTCCTTCTTTCCATTTGGTAACCCCATTGCGGGAGATGCTCCCCACGAGCTCTATGACATTCTGAGCAGCAGCAGTGAGTTTCTATTGGACACATCTTCCATACTGGACAGGTCATCGATTGTGTGAGATCGTCTCTACTCGCTACTCGTTATCGTTATCGTTACTTAACGCAGCGAGTACAGTCGATCTTGATCCTGCACGAACTCGTTCCAATTGCTAATGCTATAGCTGTTTATTTTCAAAAGCTGAACTTAAGAAGTATTACAGATTTACTTTTTATATATATTTATATATATATTAATATATATATAGTATATATGGCATATCGCGTTTAACACTTTTTATTATTGTTTACTAATAGGCAAGTTTATCGCATAAGACTCTTTTTTTGTTTTATATATACATGTATGTAACTACCTTTACTTTTCTTTTCAATCATAATGATAATGATAATGTTGATGGAGGAGGAGGAGGAGGAGGAGGAGAACTAATTAATGACCTACAAACTGAATGAAACAATACAACAATAAACAGCAATGGCGGTTATGTACATGTTTATGTAACGGTAAAAATGTTATGTGCAAGCAATTTACATTATTTAATGTAAAACAAAAACAACAAAAACACCAACTAAATCAAACATGTATTATATTTTATGTAATATTAAATAATAAATGAAACCATTGTAAAAACTAATCGATGATTGGAATGTTCGACATATTTTCCAGATCAAGTAGTTTCAAAAAGGACAAATCTATCCAGAAAAGGCTAAATTGGCAGCACCGATCAGCAGAAACTGCATGAGCTGCAGCAAAAAGCTTACAAGCAACGGTAAATGGTCAAAGCTCAAGCGCTGCTTGTGGGTTTCAGCTTAAAGTGAAAAAAGATGTCGTCGGAGCAACGACAGCATTTACAAGAGCAGGAACAAAGTGGATCAGCTTCATCCTCTAGACCACGTCGTCATGTTCCGCCAATGCCATCGGATGATGTGATACGTAATTCCATAGCGCGTAGTTTGACGCAGATTTTGGTAAATATGACAAATGCCGAAGGGCAGCAAAAATGTCGTGAGCTTTTGCAGGTGGAGAATTTGACACATGGTGCCCACATCAAGATTCTCTCCCACTTGGAGTACATTGATGCACGCCGAGAGCACAAAGAAAGTGCGACCCAAGAGCGTAAGCAACGTCGAGTGGACAAAGAGAATCAGAATAATACAACTTGAGATTAAACATACTCGTAATAATTAATGATTTAACAATAAAACATTTGCAGTTAACAATTAATTTTAAGTTTCTTTTTGTTATATTTTTTGGTAACGAGGATTACTTTTTCGCATCGTCTTTGGCCTCTTCCGCCTTCAGTAGCTCTGAGAGGATGCCAACCTTCTTCAGTTCTTCGATCAGATCGCCGCTTTGATGCATCTGCATTAGAATATCACAGCCACCAACGAATTCCCCATCGATGAAAACTTGAGGTATGGTTGGCCAATCGCTGTAGTCCTTAATACCTGTAAAAAACCACCTGGATCAGTAAATAATATTCAGTGGAAAGTTGTAACATTTACCTTGCCGCAGTGCCTCATTCTGTAGGACATCGTGTGCATCATATTGAACGCCATGCATGCGCATTATTTGCACCACGGCATTGCTGAAACCACAGCGTGGGGCTTGGGGATTTCCCTTCATGAATACGACCACCTTGTTAGTGCGCACCAGTTTGTCCAATGTGGCTTTGTCCGAATCCAGCCGGCGGAGCAGCTGCATCCGCGCTATACCAGCGTGGTAGCGATACCAGCATCGGATTTGCACGTGTTGTAGCCGCCAAGTTGCTGGCCAAGCTTGGACGCACTAAAATTTGGCAAATTCTATTCATATTTTCCTATATATTTTACTTTATCTCAACAAAATTGTCAATTAAATCTCTGTTGTTTTGTAATGTGTTGTAGAGGTGGATAGCTATCGATAGCACTATCGGAACTATCGATGGTTTTGAAATTATTATCGTTGGCTATCGATGGCGTCGACTATCGGTAGCTCTCCACCTATATTGTAGAGTTTGGTGCGAACCATGGATGGCGCCACTTAAAAATATAGTTTCGACAACGGACCATGGATGGCGCCACTTTTCAGCGAAGCGTTTTTTAGAAGTGAACCTAATTGTAAGTATATTATTAATACAAGGTTTTATATCTTTTATATAAATTATAATTTAACTAAATAAATGTTCTTTATATTGCAGTTCTGCTCGAGGAGTATTAAAATCTTCTGTACGACGTGGAACTCAGCGAACTGACACCAATTTGGCCGCCTATCAAAACTGCTACAAGTGGAGATTAGGCTGTAATCCATCCTCTATGCAATAGTTTTGTTTATAATAATTTTTATCTATAATTATAAAAGAAATGTACATTTACATAAACTTGTATGTTGCATTAAAACTAAACAAGATTTCTGTTGTCAATTACGGCATATTTAATTCGATTTTAGGTTATATTAGATTTCGTTGTTATTCGCAAAATTTAGGATTTTAAGAATAAAAGACATTTCTAAAAGAAAATTCGATTTTTTTAATTGGGAATGGCTTTCTTTTCAGTTTATTCAGTACCGATCGATAGAGTTCGTCCTTACGAATCTAACGAGACATGTCCTGTCAAAATACGCAAGGATATGGCCGAGCTAGAGCCACTTTAAATTTGAATATTTTGGATGGCTGCATATAATTAATTATATGCGTGCATAATGTATGCGTGTGCATTGTCTCTGTATGTGTCTTCAAACTTTCAAGCCGCAAAAAAACCAAAAACCCGAAAATGAGCGCAGAAATACCAGGCGAACAGAAATCAGCAGCAGGTGGAAGTTTCACTTGGCGTGACGTCAATACGTTCAATGCTTAGAGAGCCGTTTGGTCCTCTCTAAGCACTGCAGGCGGCGTTCAATGCTTAGAGAGCCGTTGTTGGTCCTCTCTAAGCACTGCAGGCGGCGTTCAATGCTTAGAGAGCCGTTGTTGGTCCTCTCTAAGCACTGCAGGCGGCGATCAATGCTTAGAGAGCCGTTGTTGGTCCTCTCCAAGCACTGCAGGCGGCGATCAATGCTTAGAGAGCCGTTCTTGGTCCTCTCTAAGCACTGCAGGCGGCGTTCAATGCTTAGAGAGCCGTTGTTGGTCCTCTCCAAGCACTGCAGGCGGCGATCAATGCTTAGAGAGCCGTTGTTGATCCTCTCTAAGCACTGCAGGCGGCGTTCAATGCTTAGAGAGCCGTTTGGTCCTCTCTAAGCACTGCAGGCGGCGTTCAATGCTTAGAGAGCCGTTGTTGGTCCTCTCTAAGCACTGCAGGCGGCGTTCAATGCTTAGAGAGCCGTTCTTGGTCCTCTCTAAGCACTGCAGGCGGCGTTCAATGCTTAGAGAGCCGTTCTTGGTCCTCTCTAAGCACTGCAGGCGGCGTTCAATGCTTAGAGAGCCGTTGTTGGTCCTCTCTAAGCACTGCAGGCGGCGTTCAATGCTTAGAGAGCCGTTGTTGGTATGCGTGGGTGGCGGATCATAGCCGCCCACTGCATGCGCACACATGTATACAAACAAATGCGTGCTGCAAAATTTACTTACGCTTGCTGCTGATTCTGTTCGCCTGGTACTCCAACTAGAAAAAGTGCTATTTTGGTTTTTTTGGATCAGAAAAATTCAACCGCTGTAATTTTCCGTTGAAGTTTAAATTGCAAATAAAAGCTAACCAAAGAAAAAACACGTTTAATTTCAGAATTTAATTTTCTTTTATTCTTAAAATCCTATCCTTAGGCACTAACATTGGATCTATGCTAACTTTAAGCTAAATTAACTTAAGCTTAATTAACAGTTTGTTAATATCAGAATAATATATATCATAAAGTTAAGTGTAGTAGTTATCTTTCGTCTGACATGTTTTCCCCAATTTTCTAAGCGAGGGCGTGGGCGAGGACTCTGCAAAATCTGTAAAATAAATATACATTGATAAATATAAATTGAAAAAGCCCAATTCCCGATAAAAAAAAAACGTATAGGCATCTAACTTAAGATTAAAATTTTATTTTGAATTAATTTTATTTATTTTTCAATCAAATAATAAAACTTTACTTCTCCAATATTAACCTGTTATACCTTTTTTTCAAGCTGAAGTCAACATTCGCCTCGTTGGTCGACGTCGGGGAGTCTCAAGGATAAGGTTCTCCGCTGCAAGCCATGTTGATCCCTCTTGAATCAATGGAAGAATGTACCTAAATGTAAGTACAATATTAATTTATATAATTATATCTGACATATAAAATATAATATAATTAATTTAATTAACTTTTTCTTACAGTTCTGCTCGAGGAATACCGGAGTCTGCCCTACTATGTTGGGCTTAGCGAACTGAAGTCATTTTAGCCACCAATCAATGTTGCCACAACTGAAGAATAAATTGTAATTTTCTAGGCAAATAGTTTTATGTATAATAATAATTATTATATACGTATAACTAAGAAAATGTTAAAATTGTAATACATTTTTTGTTACATTAAGTTAAAAGAAAGGTATGTATTAGATTAAAAGATATTAACTAGATTTTAGCTTATATTTCAATGTTAGTGTAAGGATAGGATTTTAAGAATAAAAGAAACTGAAATTCTGAAATTAAAACGTGTTTTTTTATTGGTTGGTTAACGAAATTAGAGTCAAGTAGAAGCTTAGAAATTTATCCAAAATTTCTATTTCCGTACGATCTGTTTAATCTTTCTACTATTTTTTTTATAATTTCTACTACAATTTTCATAATGTCCTGTAGCATACTTTTAGGCAAAATAAAAAAAGCTCTAGTTCCGGCTCCGAACCTTGGATGGCGACACTTAAAAATATAGTTCCACCAACGAACCATGGATGGCGCCACTTTTCAGCGAAGCGTTTTTTAGAAAACCCGTTATATCTCCGCCATTTTAAGGACTATTTTGATATCCTTTCGTCAGTTGCTAGTCCTGATTGATGCGCTTTTTTTGACATAGGACTCGTCAGGATACGGCAAGGATCAGCAAAGTTGCCTGATCTCTGAACATGCTGATTTGGCTGTTTCAAGGACTTTCGTCCTTTTGATGACATATTCCGATGAAAGAGAACAAGGACAGTGTGTATGCCAAAGGACATCAAAATCGTCCTTTAAATGGCAGAGATATGGCGGGTTTTCTGTTTAAATATGATGTCCTTTAACGTTTTTTTCTCTTACTCCGCCATATCCTGCAGGGTTTTGACAGGACATGTCTCGTTCGATTCGCAAGAACGAAATCTATCGATCGGCATCAAAAATTTTTAGATCCTGCAGGATATGGTCAAGCTATGAACAAAAAACTAATAAAATGCGTTATCCTTTGAAGAAAATTAGCTCTAGCTCGGCCATATCCTTGCGCATTTTGACAGGACATGTCTTGCTAGATTCGCAAGGACGAAATCTATCGATTGGCATCAAAAAAATATGGGGTTATCTAAGAATCCGACACTTGAAAAATTTCAGTCTCAAATCGCTGAGAAACAGGACGAAAACAGAAAGTCCGTAATATCTCGGAAACTACAAGAACGATTTGGATGTCCTTTGGCCAGATGATAGTTCTGGATGAGAAAATTTTTTTGACACAGGACTCGTCAGGATACGCAAGGATATAGCCGAGATATGGGCAATTTTCTCTATACAAAAATGTCCTTGTAACTTGGCTGTTTCAAGGACTTTCGTCCTTTTTGTTACTGATTCTGATTGAGTACAACAAGGACTATCTGTGGGCCAAAGGACATCATGATAGTCCTTCAAATGGCGGAGATACGGCGTAATTTTTGCGTTTTTACCAATTTTGACCAATTTTTGCATACTTACCCCTTGGGAAAATTTTGGGAAATTTTTTTGGCATATCCTGGAAATCCTTGAATGCCAATCGATAGTCCTGCCACCGGTGATTACAAAAAGGTATGTCCTTTTGAAATCCTGCATGATATGGCCGAGCTAGAGCTTAAACAAATCTAAAATATGATGTCCTTTGACGTTTTTTTGCTCTTACTCCGCCATATCCTGCAGGATTTGACAGGACATGTCTCGTTCGATGCGCAAGGATGAAATATATCGATCGGCATCAAAAAATTTTAGATCCCGCAGGATATCGTCAAGCTAAGAGCAAAAAACTAATCAAATGTGTTATCCTTTGAAGAAAACCCCCTTCACGAGTATTGCTGTAAATCGATCATTAACTCCTTCATTCCAAAGAGATTAAACTTGAATATTTTTCATCAGAAAATGTTTATTTCCAACTTTCATTATGACCTCAACACCAAACTTCATAAATATCTTTTACAATTTCGTTTTGTTTTAATTATTTTTATTTGTTTTTGCTTTATTTGTTCTTCTTATTCGTCAAGGATTCTTCATTAACATATTCATTTCATTTAGTTTTAATTTTTTAGGGATTTTATTAGTTACATTTCGACTTAACGGTAATGCTCTCTTGCGTTTCAGAAATCAAAGTTAAAAGAAACATTTCAGAATTAAATAAATATAATACATTTCCTGTACTTTTACCAAAGCTGACTGCATTTTAACCATGTTCTTGATATTTCTTGTTGTTGTTAGAAACGGAATTGCTTTTCAAAAAAATGTTTAAGAAAAAGTCACTTTCGTAATTATGAGGTTTAATATATCTTATAAAGAACAAAATTCTAATCACATCCCTAAAATAAAATTGCATTCAGTGTAGTGTATACAAACTCGATATATAATATTATAAATATATAATTTATATATATTTTAGTATCTGAGCAAAATCAAATTGAAATTCATTGCAAACTTTCGATCTAAAATTATGAGTGAAAAATAATTGAATTAATCGAGGGAGTTACAAGTTCGTTTTATACGTTATATTTCTTGATAAATGATAAAGCTAAGAAAAATTTAAAAGTGCTCTAGACGAGAGTGCTCGTAAGCAGTTGATAATGTAGCCAATAACAGGGTATTCAAGTGGACTATATGAACAGATAGGCAGACAAGATATAGTCCTAAATCGCTAATGGATTTTACAGCATTATATTATCCACTTTGCACTGATTGTGAGTTTAGGGTATATTTAAATTAGAAATCAATGCGAAAAATAGGAACGTTTACTTTTGTTTTGTTGTTTTAAAATAGTAAATAAATATTATAAGTATGCGAATGGATAGACAGATGAATAGATAGATAGATAGGTAGATAGATAGATAGATAGATAATATTTTACACATCATAATTTGAGAGCTTTCTGGTTGAGCAATCGATGTGTATTGGAGTTGTTTTCATTCTCAATGAAATGATATTAATCATATTGGAAAAATTATAGTAAGAATATTAATAACAATATAATTGTAATATTAATGATAATAATAATGATAATGATAATCATAGTGGTAATACATAGTTATTTATAGTATGTATATAATCATAAGTTCATACGCAGCATTGTTTAATAGAAGTTAATATTTTAGTTACTTTCCTTCTTCCTCATCTGCAACTTTCTTTTCTTTTTACTCTTTAAACTATAATTGTAATTATGTAGTCGTTATAATAAGTAATATTTATACAGTTGCTTGCTGTTAATTTGCTCGTGCATAATACATAATTATATTTGCATGTATTCATACTCATAATCGGCTACTCGAGCCCCTCTATTCATACAGAGTATGAATATACATATATAAATATATATTTATATATATATAAAAAAAAGGAAACAAACGTATTCACATCTGTCATCTGGCTTTTTATCCACCAAAGTACAAACTATATCAAATGTGGCCCCTAGCTTGGGTTATACTATAAATATATTCATAACAATTTCTCTCTATAGTATCGAATACATACATATACATATATTAGGATAAACAAAAACCTATTCCAAATTCAAAAGGTAAAGAAAATGCAGTTAAGATATCAAATTAAAAATGAAAACAAATTGACACATTTTACTACTTAGGCAAAAATTGTGGCCCCCGAAAGCTCTACTCATACACGCACAACAAGGAGAGCTTTTGAGCTTTCACATCGACACAGCTCACCGATACAATGTTACCAACACAAGTGCACATTGTACGTACATGTATGTAAATGTATATGTACCTTCATTGAGGGCTTTTTTTTTTTGACTAAGAGGCTTTGCCTCGTATCTAATGTATACATAAATATGTATGTTTATTTTTTTCCATTTTAGAAGTATTTTTTTCTTTTTTTGGTTTAATCAATTTTTGTTAAAGGTTGTTTTTTTGGTAAACATTTGGGATTGGCACATTATATTACATATAATACAAAGGTTATCATTAATTTTCTTCCTTTAAGTGCACAAAATGACCTAATTTGATAAAGAATATGTCTAAATTCAACAAAGATTTCCCAGAAGGGGAGGATCATTAGGGATGTGGAAGTTAGGAAGTTAGGCAACAGCAACATAGGCCACATTTAAGTAGGCATGCAATTCTTTTGAATTTCAGACAAAACGTTTTCTAGGCTTAGTATTTATGATTCTACCACATATCATTTCGTACTCGTACTTATATCATATAGTACTGTCTCTCTCAAACATACCAGATGATAAAGTTTTCGAAAAAAAAAAAAAAATTAAAAAAAAATGTAATTATGTATATATGTATATTTAAACATAAGAAAAACTTATTAAAAGTAAGCAACATTATTAGTTTGATTTTTGATTTTCATTTTAAGTTTTGTTTTGTTTTGTTTGCAATAAAATGTTTATAGTTTATCACATTTATAAAACGTTCGCAATTGTTCTAAATACATGGTCATAGGGATAACCGACTGATTAATTATACAATACAGATCCATACAGTTATCAATTATCGTTAATCGTTTATCGTAATTTAGTAGCATTACCTGGTACGAGTTAACTAAATGTTTACCTTCTCGTTAATAGCACAGTGTAAATGTTGAATTTTCTCTTCGATTTCTCTTTTAGGGCACATTCAAGTGAAATAAACGCTTGGATTGTTCTAATCATTAAATATACAGTACAGCATTTTTTTCTTCTTCTTCTTGTTTTCTCTTGATCTTCTTAAAACATAGTATTTATTTTAATTTTAATTTAATTAATTTGCTTTTTGCAACAACTACAATACATGCGAACAGAAACAACAATTTTGAGTGCAAACTAAATAAAGTCAACTCGAAAGCAAAGTTTGGGTTATTATTATCATTCATCTTCTTTATTTTGTTTATATTTATTTTTATTATTTATTTTTTTAAGTTTTTTTGGTTTTTTTTTGGCTACTTTTGTAAAATTTGCGAAAGTATTTTGCTGTTAACGAAGTTTTTTGTTTTGTTCTTCAAAAAATTGAACGCTTTGTTTTGCGTTTGATATAAAGTCTAACAAGTTGAATGTTTTTTTTAGTATTATCCATTGACGGCATTATCCATTGACGGTACTGCCCATACCCAATATATGGGTTGTAATCGTACATTCACGTATGTGTGTATATAACTATAGCCGGTAGGGGTGTTTCATTTGAATTGCTCATACTAAAAGAAAGTTATTACATTTATAAACGCCTAAACTTATTTATTTTGTTGTCATCTTATTTTTATTTTGATAGCAGAAATTAACATTTTTATTCGTTTATTTTTTCTTTGTTTGGTATTTTTCTTTGAGGGTATGCACATAGATCGTTTCGCAGTAAATGGGATGTACATTAAATTTGATTTCTGTTGGTATTTAATCATTTTGAAGTATGTTTTTTTTTTCGCATTTATTCAAAATAAATGCTATAGTATTTTATTTGTTATTTTCTTTGTTTTGTTGAAAAATACAAACATTTTACTGACAGCACATCTCAATATGCTTGTCTATAGTTGAGAAATACTTGTTGTCTTAAATAATTTACGTTATTTCATTTATCTTGTTTTATTTTTTTTGGGTTTTGGGTTTTGTGGATAGGTTTACGGTTATTATACATAATACATGGGTATTTATTTAGTTGCTAAGCTGTTAGGTGGAAAATCGGAAACACATATGTATATGTTTAGTATATTTTGTTTTTTTGCTTTGAAACATACGTACATTTAGTATATACTGCGGTTGGTATTTTGTAATTGTTCTTCCTCTCTTTCACTTAAACATTTTAAAGTAAAAAAAAAAAAAAAAAAAATTTACTAGCGCTATGCGCTTCGAATTTCTGGGCTCAATCGCTTGAGAACTGGTTGGATAGTTATACATATATGGGAAAGGGGGTTCGGGGCCATGGTCTAAGCTTATCGGTGTATCGTTTTGTTCATGCACAAAAATACCAACATTTTTGGTATTTTTATAAATTATTAGTATATAGTACTTTTATTTAATTTCTTTTGTTTTTTTTTTGTATTTTTTGTATGGTTTTTTTTTGTAATATTTATTTTTATTTTTTGTTTTTAGTTATATTTGGTTAATTGGTGATGGGCATTGTTTTGAAATAATTTTAACAATTATTATATTTCGTATGTATAGATATCCTGTATATAGTATGCTTGTGTTTGTGTGTGTGTGTGTGAGGGTTAGGGTGTAGGTCTGTGTGTTAGGGTGTGTGTTAAACATCTTAAATAAGTATAAAGCACAAAGTGTTTACTTTCTTTCATTCCAGTTGAATTTCTAGTAAATAGATATACAATTTATAGGGTATACTCGTACGCTTAGATAATTATAGAACTTATAGAGTTTATCTTTCTTGTTTTTTTCTTTTTTTTCTTTCTCCATTTTAAATAAGATTATCCTTAATATGATTTGCATGCATTTGGTTAACATCGGTATTGTTGTTCTTGATGTTGTTGTTCTTGTTGTGGGAATATCTGTTCAAGCATAAAATTCCGTCTTTCCTTGGGTTTTATAGGCCTCCTCCTCGATTTTGTACATATCCATAAGCTGTTAATGTGAATTGTTGTTGTTGTTGAAGTTGTTGTTGTAATGTTAGGATTTTGGTCAGTGCGATGACAGCGGCGGCATGATAATAATACGAAAAAACCACATTTAAAAAACGAGAAGAGAGAAAAAGAGAGGGAGAGAGAGAGAGAGAAAAACGGAGAATTTGTTGTTGTTGTCGGTTTAGTTTTGAAATGATTCAGCTTGATGTTAAGGCGCACAGCAAAAAACGTTTAGCGAATAGCGATATATGTAATTAATCGAGAAATGCAAAACTATCGTTAGACTATCGACAAGCCTATAGATGTAAAGATTGTAAAGATTTATCTTTATGCCAATCTATTTATCAATAGTATTGTCGATAGTTTTGCAACTCTAGAATGTGAATAATTTAGACACTATGTACCATGTTATAACTATATATTCATGTATGTGAAATGGTTGTGCGAAAGAGAAGTAGTTAGATCAGAGTAAGTAGTACGATAGATAGTATTTGTAAGTAGAGCTGCATTATTGGTGGACAGGGCATTGGGGGGTGGGTTTTGGTTTCAATATAACTGCCAAGTATTTGACTATAATAGGGATGGGAATACTAAAAAACCAGAGGCACAAAGCACAAAATGAAACAAAATAAAAACGATAACAGAAACAATAAGACCAATGACATCGATAACAAGAAGATTAAATAGATAGACAACAAAAAGCTAAAGTTAGGAACATATGTTTGGTTACATGGGTGTAGGAAGAGGTGGGGTTTTGGGGGTTCTGAGAAGTAAGCCACAAATAAATCCGATACGATATGAGCGCAAAACAAGTATAACTGTTAACTGAAAGACAATTAATGAATATTAATACACATATAGAGAAAAAATTGATATAGATAATTACATCTTAGCAGTTAGTTAAAAGGCTTAGCAGCTACTGATTACTTCTTTTTCTATTGTTCATACTTCAAGAATATTTGTTATTATTGATCTTTGGTTCAACTCAAAATTCAATTAATTTCGATTGGTTTGCTTATATATTTTCTTTTTCTTTTTTTGTAGCGACTAGAACGTTGTTGTTGTGGGGAAGGTGTACTTTTTTACTCGTTACTCGTTAATTGGTACTCGTTACTCGTTAAATAGTATGCTACACAGCTACAATTAACTAAGCACATGACACAAACAGAAGAAGAGCTGCATTTATCGTTGATCGGTTAACGGGTATGGATGGAGTTGAACAGTTAACGGTTCATTGGTATCGGTATTGGTATCGGTATCGGTATTTTTGTGGTCTAAAGTACAGTCTCAATACTGGTTATAGTGTCGGTTTGCAGCCGTGTTTCATTTAGTACCTTTTGCACATCGGTACTAAATTCCTCAACTTGCTTCGCATGCGCCAATTTCAATTTTTCCATGGCGCGTCCCTGTTTAACGCCGATTTGCTGTGAAATAACGATATCGATAACAATTAGTATTTAATGTACAATATTAAGATAGCAACAAATGAACATATATAAAAGATAAGATACAATCTTCCAATTTATATGATAAGATATGGACTGTGAATTAGATTAAACGTTCGATTTTTTCTGCATTTAGTTTAGTATTCAGTATTAGATTTGGGACCGACAGGTCTTCAAGTATATTCGTATTAAGGATGCTTTATTAAGGGGATTAAAGACGAGGGATTCTTTGAATACTTTCTAAGACTATAAAGTTTTTAGTTTTATGATATGGAGAGAATGATATAATACTTTGACTAGGTAAGAACTCAAATGTTGCATTTAGTTAAAAATTAAGTGTGAATTCTCCTTAACTTAAGGTATTTATAAAAATAAAAAGGTATTTCGGAAAAAATTGAAAAGTTGAGTCTAAAATATTCCCCGTTTCATTAAGGATTAATGAATTGAACAAATCAAAGATATATGTATAGATCGGTTGTTACTAGATTACGTTCTTATAAATGGTATATTTTACAATATATAGCTTAAGATCGATCGCACCTTTTTCTCCTCCATGAAGCGCTTGACATTATTCTGACGCTTCTCGCGCAGACGACGATCCTTTTCGTTCTTTGTCTTCAGGGTCTTGTCATTCTGCACCTCCTTGGCGGTATCAGCCGAGGTCTTTGCCTGCTTCGTATTTAGCTCCTTGATATCTCTGCAGAGAGGAAGATATTAATGGAATATATATAACTTATGATGAAGCTTGTATCTTACCTAGCATGACGATCCTCGAGCTGTTTGATCTGCGCTGCCTGTACTGTCAACATGAGCGCCTTCATGGCATCCTGTGAATCCTGGACATGCTGACGGAGCATATCCCATTCCTCTTTGCGATGTCGAGCAATCATATCGGTCCATTGTTTGGTCTGATCATTGATGGCATTCTTGATGTTGGCATCGTTACGAATATCATCTTTGCTCTTGCCCTTGATCAACTTGTCGATCGCTGCATTTTGAGTCTTCTGCACGGAGGTACGTTCCTTGGCATGCTTTTTGCGTAGTGTATCCAGTTCTTTGATCTGCTTTTTGCCCACCTTCTGGAAACCCTTCTCCTGGCGCAGGGATTCAAGGGTGACGGGCTCAAAGACAAGCGGTGGCTCCTTTTTCTCCTCCTCCTTGGCCTTGCCGGCATCACGGGCGGCACCGCCGCTTTGCTCCTCAATGCCCAAGGCCTTCATTTGTTCATTCTGCTGTTTGGCAGCGCCAGCGAATCCTCGGGGATCCGACAGCATGGCCATGAAATCCTCAAAGCCATCAGGTACATAGATTTTCAATTCGATGTTCACAAACAACATGGGCAAGGACATTGGAAAATTCGCCTCCGTACGTAGCGAGACATGACGATAGCCTGGCTGAAGGCCATCCAATGGCAAAATTCTTTGTCCAATCATTTTGCCACTTTCCTCATAG
Source organism: Drosophila neotestacea (assembly GCA_035044365.1). Lineage (NCBI taxonomy): Eukaryota > Metazoa > Arthropoda > Insecta > Diptera > Drosophilidae > Drosophila > Drosophila neotestacea. The sequence continues at coordinate 696,255 of JAWNMD010000105.1, forward strand.
ACACCAAATCGCAATACCGCCAAATCGGGCAACACGACTTTACGGAAAACGAAGGGATCCTCGTTGTAAACCGGATTCAGGCCATTGTTTGGCACCAAACGGGTGCGAAACTCCTTCTTAACCGTATCCGAGGGTAGACCAAACATATCCACCTCCACATACGTGCCCACCTTCTTGTCCGACAAGAACTGTCCAGCGATTACCTTCACCGAACACATGGCAGCAATCACACCATCGACCGGTGCATCCGCAAACGGATCGAAATCCTTATCGGCACGACGCATAAAGTCCGGCTTCAGTAGATAACCACATCCACCATTATACTCGAATTTACCCTGATTCAGTTGCATGGGTAGATCGGATGTCTGGAAATTTAACGACACCATCTGACAGCCGGCATTCCAGAATACCTGTGGCATATAATTCGAGGAATCGGCTCGAGTTCCCTTTGGATAAATACGCGACATTTGACGCTTGTTGTAATTGACAAAGTCAATGGAGCTCTGCTTCAGATAATTCATTCCCGCCGACTCGGCAAACGATGACATGTTGTGGGCAATGTTCTTCTCTGTAAAGAGTTTTGAAAAGAAAAAAAAACACATGAATATTCATTTAATACCTAAATATGTTTACTTTATATTGTTCTATATATTTATATTTATTCTAGCTTATTGTTTGACTTTATCTTTAAGTTTTAATATTATATCTCATTGGTTCTAAAATTAATGGCTCCTACTTTGTATATATCTTCTAATTATATCCCTTTATACAAGCTCAATGCTCCATTAAGTGACATTGGAGAACGTTTATTAAAATGATGTTCCTAACTACCTCCATTTACATTTTCCACTTTCAAGTATTTTTGCTTTTTCCTATCTTTGTATACCTTGTTACTTCCTTTTCATATTACATTTTTACAATATCATTAATACAAATAGTTTTTCATAATACTTTGATTTTTAAATTTAGATTGAAATATAATAATTACTTTGACTTTTTCCAATTACAAAGAAAATCTATCTTAATATCTAACAAAATATAGCGCAAGCTAACTTTGGCGAGCCAAAGTTTGGATACCCTTGCAGTGCCCTGTGTAAGCCGTCAGATTTTTTACAAAATTTGATAAATGTTGATTTTGAACCGATCGTTCCTATGGCAGCTATATGATATAGTAGTCCGATTTACACCAAATTTGATCAGCCTGTTTAGAACTTAATCAAACACACAATGTGTATATTTGGTTGCGATATCTTGAGAAACAAAAAAGTTTTTCATACTAAATGTTTATTTCCAACCGATCGTTCCTATGGCAGCTATATGATATAGTTATCCGATCCGGCCGGTTTCGACATATGTACTGCGTGCAGCAAAAAGACGGACCTGTACCAAGTTTCATCAAGATAGCTTCAAAACTGAGAGACTAGTTTGCATAGAAACAGACAGACAGACGGACAGACAGACGGACAGACGGACATGGCTATATCGACTCAGCTCGTCGCCCTGATCAAGAATATATATACTTTATGGGGTCTGTGAGGCTTCCTTCAATGCGTTACACATTTCGTGACAAAAATATAATACCCTCTGCAAGGGTATAAAAATAAATATTAATTCTTTTCCAGGATAACCCATTACGATATAACTAGTTATATATGTAATAAGTATTTTAATTTTATTTAATTTAATACAAAGAAAAGAAAAATGGAAATTTCTTGTAGGATAGTCTTTCCTTTCGTGTATCTGGGATTTTCCAATTAGTCATAAATGTTAAAGGGCTTCATTTTTTAAAATAATACTCTTGAGGATGTTTATTGTAATCATAAACAACTTTAAAGCCAAAATTAATTCCCTTCTCTTTTTAAAGTATCTCTCATCTTAAACTTAACTTCTTTAAATGATTAGACTTACCAATTGCCTTGTCGAAGCCCTGGAACTTAATGGGCTGCGCATAATTGACCATTGATGAGAGCCAGGGATGCACATTTGTGGTGGAACCACTGTAGTTGGCCGCAGCAGCCTCTGCCTCAGCACCGCCAGCCCCCTCGGCGGAGGCATCGGCGGCAGCTGCCTCTGGAGCAGGCGCTGGAGCTGCAGCTGCCTCTGGCGGTTTGCCAGCACTGGCATCTTCCTCAGGATCATCATCGGTCTTCAGCTCACCCTTCAGCCAGAGTTCCAGCTCAACTTTCTCCACTTCCGGTTTCATGCGCTTGTTTTTGATGAGAATCTTGCGCTTCAGCTTACACGGTGGTGGCAACGGCAAACCAGGATCCAACTGCAAAAGGACATCAATAAATAAATAGTCAATAAAATTCGTAATTATTATTATTAAATATGAAATTAAATTACTTGTAAGTTGTTCACCGAATATTTTATTATCTAACTTTGAATAAATAAACAAATTAATAAGATAATAAATAAATAAATGAAATAAATAAGCAAATAAATAAGCAAATAAATAAATTCATATATAAAAATATAAATAAATAAATAGGGAAATAAACAAATATATAAATAAGTTAATAAATAAAAAAATAAGTTAATAAATATATAATTAAATAAATGAATAAACATATATATCGGAATTTGGAATATTCTTGGATACTACAAAGCCTAAATTAGATTTATCTTTAAAAATACGTTTGGTAAGCGAGTTCTGAAACCTTTTGCTATATATTTTACAGTATAGATTTTTCAGAGAATATCCCGCCCTTGAGGTGGACTTAGGTGGATTTAGGATACATACCGGATGATCAGAGAGCGGCTCCTTCAGCAGCAAATCACCAAAGAAGTCATCACAGTATTTAGCTAACTTATATTGCTGGGCGCGATTGCAATGATTCTCAAAAGAGAGAATCACTGGATACTCGGATGAGACAAAGGCGCAATCCGCAATGGCCTGAATGCAATCCTAAAATGTTTCAAAAGGGGAAAATAATTCAATAGATGTTAAATAGCAGAATTTTGCGTAACTTACCTTAAACAGGATTTCTGTACAGTAGGCATGTCCGTGGGTAACAATTGGTTCCTCATCCTCACCCTTGCCATTCCAGCAATCCAATTCGACACAACGACAGCCCGCTAGCAAAGTCTGGCGATACATTTCGACCGAGCTCTTACCACCGATCTGACGACCCGATAAGTATGTGTTATGTGAACTGTTGATGTAATAATGTGCCAGAGGTTGATCCATTTCCATGTAGAAGTCGAGACGATCCAGAAACACGGGCGCATTCTCATCGGACATCAGATAACGCTTGAAGCCATCCAGCGAAAGTTGCACTTTACATTTTCAAGTATTACTAAGACATTCATTTCTTTGGGCATATCAGAAAAAAAAGAATACTTACCGGATTTCTTCTTCTCCTCATCGAGCTCATAATCATTGACAATCTCCGTGCAACGTTTCTCCTCATATAGTGGAAATAGTATCTCGTTCATGCGCGGATCACGCTGTTTCTCATTCATGAACTGCACAAACTGTTCCAGACTAATAAAGTCCTGTTTGCCTTTGGTGCTGTAGGACGAAAGAATGAAGAGAGTGAGAGAGTTAGACATAGACAGGAAAGAGGGACTATAGGAAAACTTAAAAATGGCATAACTTTGTCATTTTAACCATGCTACAAATCTATCAATTGATCCAACATTTAAAAGACATTATTTTCAAAAGTTTACAAGAATCATTTACTTACATCGATGTGAATAACTCCTCGATATCGTTGCGGGGACAGACCTTGTGGTATAGCGCATAGAACTTATCGAATGTGAACTGTTCCTTTGTCATGGTGGCATTTTTATCATCAGGAAGACCCGCATCTTTGATGCACGTATATACCAGCTTCTCGGTTTTACCAGATGCGAATGTTTTAGCCAATATTTTGACCGGAATTTTGCCGCTCTTCTCCACGCAAAAACTGAGACGCATCCAACTTGAAAATGATTGAAATATATAAACAATTGAATCAATTGCGATCATTGGCAAGGTAAAGCATACAATACGAATAGCATTCGGTATACGTTAATATACCAAATAAATTAATCTATTGAAAGTGCTGATAGAAACATGGATAGAAGTATACTTATATTGATTGATTGAAGAATCCGCTGGAAAAGTGACTATGATGTGCTTTAAATTTTAATAAGAGTTCTAATTTAAAAGAGCATACAAATTGACTACGAATTGAAAGATAGTTTAAGCAAACAATAAAAGTAACTAAATTAGGCTTTAAAAAGAAATTGAAAGTAGCAAAATAAAAAAGAGAAATAAGAAACAAAGTACAAAAAATGGAATAAATTAGGCGAATTTATAAAAACACTGCAAAATGATTAAAACTAAAATAGTTTTGAGAGTTGACAGCTAAATTGAAAAGTAATTGAAAAGCAATTAAAATGACAAATAAATAAAATCCGTTAGAATGAAATAATCAATTTAAACAAATCAAAAAGAATCTGTGCAAGTAAAATAAATCAAATGCAATTGTTATAAACACAAAAACTACGTATTTGAATACAGGTTAAAATACAACAGAGAAAACAGAAATAATTCAATAAAAGTATTAGCAGCTTGTTTTCAATGGAAAACTGCATGAAAAGAGAATCGAGAATCGAATTGAGAATTGTTTCGTGGAAAGGCAGCTGACTGTTGAATTGCTTAATTATATGTAAATATGTAAATAATAAACAAACTTTATTGGGTAAACGCATCGAGTTTCTTATTAAGTATACGTTGTTTGTTTTTAAAGACTCTTTGAGCCGTGAAATTCAGTTGCCAGTGACTGTAACTGTGGCTGTGTCTGTGGCTGCAACGAAGCGATGTGCATATAATTGAAATTGAAGTGTAATTAAAATTGATATCGAATTGCAATTGCAAATTACAATTGCAATTAATTTCAAGCCCAAATGATCGATGTGCAAAGGTGCATTAAGAAAGGTACAATTTTGTGCCGTGGGGCAACAATTGCAATGAAATGGGCTTGTGATTAAATTCAATTTGCATGCCATTCGACCAGGATACCCAGGTATATACTCTCCCTCTCTCTCTCTCTCTCTCTCTCTCTCTCTCTCTGTGGACACTTTGCAGAACTTGACTAACTGAACTCATTACTTAGCCAAGGATTTGCGTGCTTAACTGTATTGTTGTTATACTTCTTCCTCTTTAACCACGTCAGCCTGCCTGATGATAGCCAGGTTAGTGAAGCGTAACCCGTTAGGCCCAAGCACAAGCCCAAGCACAAGCCCAATAGCCCCATTTAAAGCGGGTCCAGGTCAAGTAAGTAATTGCAGTTAATGGCTACAGACCCTGCTTACAAAGCTGCCCCATAAAGTATGCAATCAACAACAACAAAACTTCAAACTGGGTCAACGAATTGCCAATGCAAACATAAAATTGTTGCCACACACACTCCCACACACATCCACACACACACACAACCTCTCACATATATTTAACAATTCGTATTCAATAGATCACAGGCGAGATTAAAGCTGACCTCAAAGCGGTTAAAAGATGAAACAAGAAGCAAACAGAGAAGCGCTTCAAATACTTAGTTGCTTAGGACTTCTCAATGTTGCACTGTAATTGAAGCGAGAAGTAAAGAGAAGCAACAGATAAAGCGTCCAATAATGAGAGAATCGATATAAGTTAGTCAGGAATTCAAACGAGAAGCAATGAAAGCAAGAAGCAAAAGAGAACAAAAGTGTGAGAAAGAAAAGAAGAACGCCAAATGGAAAATGATTCTTTAAACTCAGAAAGAATTTTCTATTTTCCAAAAATAAACCAGTTATGATTTTTGGTGTTTGACTTGTATTTCTTTCAGTGTACATATTACATACATTTCCTGAGTGTTTTCTTCAACAATGTTAAAAAACAAGAAACAACTAGGAAGGCAATCCGGAAGAAGTGAAAAGCCTTATCTTAAGCATACACTTGAAAAAATTCACCGTACAAAGAAGAGAAAATACAATTTTATTAGGACAAAGGTAGAGCTAGGTAGTTTTGGGTAGAAAAGTGTAAACACCCTTTAGAGCTCTACACTTGACAACTATATCAATTTTCTCGGCAGTCAAAACACATTCCATTCATAAGTCAGATTGAGTTTTGAACTCTCTTGGGTTGCAATTTAAACATCTGTCCCATCAGATCCAGCTAAGAAAGACACAATGAGTGTTAAAAATGAGAGCTCTACCGTAATTCTCTATTATTATCCACAGTAGAGAAGAAACACTGTACAGTCGAAACAGCCAGCTCTACTTAAATTTTCTTAAATTTTTTTGTCTATTCTATCTAAACTCAACTGAGTCTAAACTCTATTCGAGCCTTAATAAATATACGCTTAATATCATATCATATAATATCTAAACTTTTCACTCTTCTTGAGTCTCTGTTAAGTTTCCTGCAAGAACAAAGGGTGAACAAATAGCTTTAGTTTCTTCAATTGCTTTAGTATAATGTAAAAACTCGTCTGAAACTACGTACATATATGTGAGCAGCAGTAGTTCAGGTGTTCAGATAGAGAAAGAAAGAGAGACAGAGGGAGAGAGAGAGAGAGAGATGCATATAAATTGAATTTATTTTGTGTCAAAACAATGGCTCGAGACACCAATAACAACACTAAAAACTAAACGCCAACTATTTCAGAGAAGAAGAATGAGAGGCCAAAGTGATATGTGTATACACACATATATGTATATGTGTGTGTGGCAATTTAATGAAGTCGTTTCCGTTTCCGCTGCCCACCTGACTACGTCCGATAATTTAAACAACTTGCAAGCAGTAATTATACATGAACGTATATCATTTGAGTTATATGTACTTGTATTCGCTATTCCAAGTTGCTTACAAATCGTTCCATTCAACTTTTATGTCTTTGTTTATCTTTCAATTCTATATTCTACAGATCTATAAATAAATGCAAATTATACAACAATCTATCTAGCCTTCTATGTACTTCTCATTTGTAGCAACGTTAAAGTCACTTAACGGCATTTCGAATGTCCTCTGTGTTCACATCAAGTGCCCATAACGAAGTGTCAACAATAGTTAATTGTTGGCTACAACTTACTACTTTTTAATTATCTTTTATTAAAATATAGTTTCCTCTTTATCAAGGATATTTCAGCGATTTTTTTTCTTCTTTTAAATATGTTACACCTTCAGTTTTCATTACACTAATCGAATGACCTGTTTTAATATATCATATATTGATTCACTTTCATTCATTGTATTTCGTTTTTTCATATTTTGTGCTTGTCTTTTACTAAACAACACTTAAAATTTTTTTAATTTAGTTCAAGTGCCCAAGGACCTCTTTAATTTTTGATCTTATTTTGTTTAAACTGTATTTATTGCATTTCATTTTGTTTTTCCTTCCCCATAATATTTCTTATGTTTATAGACATACAAATGTTTCAAATACTTACCTAAGTTAATATTTGTTTCAAGTGGTATATACATTCTACGATAGTTTGCGATAGTTGCGATAGTTGTTCGATATTCACTTACTGTTTCATAAGATTGGTGCGAGGACACACGTTCGTGGCTCGATTGTTATGCGTTATTTGGCGCAACATCTTTTGCCAGCTCTGATATAATACGATAACACGATAACAGTAACGATAGATAACACGATAACGACAAGAACGAACAAGAAAGAATAATGCGCAAGACATGCAAAATTAGAAAACAATATGAAATAATCGGTAGAAATTATGTACAGAATGATACTTAGATAGAGAATATGTATATAAAATAGATGATACTTATAGTATGTATATCGATAATAAATGAAGTTGACAAAACATGATATAGTTATGTGTGTATGTGTAAACTTTAGAAAAAGCAAAGGTTCATCGTGCTGTGATACCACTTATTGTTAGAAGGAAAGATTTTTCGTTTTCATTAGATTTGGGAACAGAACACAAGACGAACAAAGACAGAGAGATAGAGAGAGAGATAGAGTATATATATACATACAAGTGCATCTATAGAACGTTTTTTTTTTGGATAGGACTTTTCTAGAGTCCACTTACTGTTTTCTCAGACACATCATGGGACAGATATTATTCGCTTTGACATTATGTGTTATTTTTCGTATGCCATCTAGCCAGATCTAAAAGTACAGAGATAATGCATGAAATGATATATGATCAAATGATCATATGTATTTGTTTTTCGTCTCTCTAGTTATCCTTCAGCTTTATCCTTTATCATTTATTTGAGTTTTTTGCTTAAGGAGTCTCACCTTGGCAGTTGCCGCATCCGGGCAAATAACATGATGATATGTTATATTGATATAGTCCGTGTTCGAGCAGATGGTCAGGGAACGTTTATCCAGTTCCGGAATATTCGTGCCATTCTTTTTGGTTACCTTATCGAGAATTTTGGGATCCTGAAAATAAAAAGAAGATACAGTCAATTCGAGTGTTGAACATATTATAAATATACATACTTATTATATTATAGTAAGTTAAAATGTTTGCTATAGTTTATTATTGGTTTGTCGATAGTTCAATAATACTTTGGCAATATATTGATATATTCGATAACTTGATTTTAAACCTGATATACTAAAAATCGTGATACCTTGACATACATATGTATGTGTAGGGTATTTCGAATGACTGTAAAACTGTCAAGTCAATTCTGTTTGAAAAGTGTTGTGGGGCAAACGTTACGCATACGACCCGAGGCTCATTGTAAATATTCATATTTGTTTATCAGGCCACATGGCCAAGGGGATAAGTTATCCAAAAGAGGGAAGGGAGAGGGGCTAGTAAACTATTTGAAGCAACTGCAATTTGGCGAAGCACAGCAGCAACAAACATTAATCTCCGATCGCATCATTAATCAAGGCAACAACAAAGCAAATGTCGAGGGCGAGGCCATTAAATGATGAAAGGAAGGGGGAGGGAGGAAGGTGGGTGGGGTGGGGGCTTTTCCAAAAGCATTTATCAACATTTGTACATTGAATTAAAAATAAATAAATCTTTTGTGCAAATTCCAATAGTAAAATACCAATTTAATTTCACATTTGACCTTCAATTAACGTTTTGCCGTCCGAAAACATAAATAAATATTCCAATATTCTGATTTTCGAATTCCGAATACCAAAAACTATCAGCATTGAGAAACAATTTACTATAAATTCAAATTGAATGAAATGGAATAGCTATTTAGTTGGCGTATATCAAAGTGAACCAAAATTAAACAGAATATGCTCGACTGACAGATACTCTGTAAGAATATAACATAGGTAAACTGATCTAGATAAATGAGAATATGTTAGCTGTACTATTTTAACATGTTGTAACTTGAAAGCAGAGTGTACTTTTGATTTTAATTTGTATTTCAAAAATTAACTTTAAATTTCTTCTTATTTTTATTAAATAACAAATTTTTATTTTCAATTCCTATTATAAAGTTTGAACATGTAGACTTTACCATTTCTAAATTTACTGGGTATTGTTTAATCGTTTCTGAGTTCAAATAGATGTAAAGTGTACTTTGATATGATGAGTCATGACAGAATGTATAAAAAAGGAGCAAAAGTATCTTTTTGCACAACTATGTGATAGCCAGTAATTTAATTTTTGACAGTAAAAAATATCGATAAGACCTATCGATATATTTCTCAATATATTTATACTTGTAATTTGCTGTGTAGAAAGTCTAGTTAATTAACATGTATTAGTTACCAAATGAGCATCAACTCTGAAATGTCTGGAGAGAAGCCAGCAAAGCTCCATCATGGCAAGGATTCGCCTTTTTATGTCGTTTATTCTACTTAACAAGTTCCAACAAATGCACATACTTAGCAAACATGCTCTCAATTCCAAGTTCACAACAAGCTAGCATAGTTTTCTGGGTCAAAGCCTTAATACTATCATTTCATTGAGAGAGATGCTTTACATATTTATGTACAAATTGAAGGGAAAGTGCATTTCGGAATTGATTTAAAAAATGCATTCAACATACAGACAAAAAATGAAGTGAAGAATACAAATTGTTCCTAAGTATAATACCAACAATTAGTTGCTATTGTTGTTGTCGTTGTTGTTGTTGCTGTTGTTGTTGAGAAAACACTTAGTAATAGCCAACAATTGTAAGCAGTTTGAACAATTTGCATTGAATCAAATAGTTTTCGTTTTCGCTTTTATTTTTCTCATTGATATTTGAATGGCAATCAGATCGAGTGCAATTTGTTGGAGAGTGAGAGTTCAAGAGTGATGATGGAGGGAGGAGGGAGCAGGGAGAGAGTGAAGGACTTAAGGAAACTATTGCATACTTTCGAGTGCTAAATAAGTCAGCGAATAAATAAGCTGTCAGAGCATTGCCTGCTTCCAGGCCAAACAACAACAACATTGAACTCAACAAAACGCTTGCTAAAATGTACAAAATGTTACCCTGTTAGTCGCCCCTTCTCTCTCTCTCTCTCTCCTCCTTTCTCTGCATACTTCCTTTCATTTTCCTTCTTTTCTGATTCCTTAGTATTTGTTGCTTTTGTTTGACGTACTTCGTCAGCAATGAGGCTTCGTGCATTATTGAAAAGCAACAGTAACAACAGCAACGACAATACTACAACAAAAACCAACAAAAACCAACAAAAACTGCAACGATGCTCAAATTTTGCGTTTTCAATATTTGTTGGCAGTTTTTGCTACAGATACCCTGTAAATTCATAAAGGGCACCGCACAGAATGCATTTGAATTATTTAGAAAATAAATTTGTCACTTTCAATTCATGATCATGAAAATTTAAAAAATTCCTTAAATTTAAAATGGTTTTTTATGTGAAAGAGAATTGACCTCTGACTAATACATCTGATTATCACTAAGGATGCTGTTTTTGAGTTTTGTTCAAATAAACTATAGCTAAACAAAACAAACTTTAACACTTTATCCACTTTAAAGATTTTGTTTATATTTTTTACATATTTCTTTAGTATTAGATGAATTTAAAATTATAAGGAGAGAAATTTAATTATATCATCTCTTAAAACATGAAGCTAAAATGGAAAATATACATTGAGAAATATTTAAAACATGAGATGACATAATATACTTAAGTATACTATATTCTATTATATGATTATTTATAATACAATACTCATCTCTCTCATCTCTTCACCTTAATGCCTTTTCTTTTATTTTCAGATTTTCAATTTACAGGGTATTTGAAAGTCGACTTTTGCCACTGCTACTTTGGCAATTTTCTTTATTTTTGGCTTTGGCTTTGCCAAACGAAGCAACTTTTAATGGTTCATTGTGCGACTGGCACTTACGAGTTCCCTTTGAGTGTATGCCTGTGAGTGTGTGTGAGTGTGTATTGAAAGTGTGTATATATTTGAGTGTGTGTGTGTGTGTGTGTGTATATGTTTTGTGTCTGTGTGTATGTTAGTTCGTTTGTGTGGCTCACTGATTTAATATTGATGACCAAACATTTCAAGTGCTGCCAGCATACACACACAAATACACTAACACACACACACACACACACACACACACACACACACACACACAGACACTCTCTCACACACATATACAAAGAACTAAAAGTGTAGTCCTCCATTTAACGTGTACGATGGGCAACTGAAGAGTTGCACAAAATTGAATTGAATGAATGAAAAAAATATATATATAAGATAAGATAAAATAATAAAAAAAAGAGAGTAAAATTTTAACATTTGTATTTTCATTTATTAGCACTGTAATTTACTAAATAAATATTTTATTGCTAGCCAAAATTATCAATAAGTTAATAGTTATAAATAAACTAATTTCTCAATAAGTGATTGCTAAGATATCCTCATAAATGTTGGTTGAGCAATTTTTACTTTAATAAACTAAAACTTTCAATCGAAGTCAAAGATATTTTCTTGAGTTAAAAGTGGAGAAAGAAACTTTAAAGGTTTTCACAAGATCTCATTCTATGCGCTTTAGTTTATGCCATACTTTAAGTACACCCCTCGCTAATATGCAAGTGCAAACGGTTCAAATAGAGTATATAATGTACATATTTATATACACACTTACATGTATATATACATGTATATGTGTATATATGTGTGTATGTGTGTGTGTGTGTGTGTCGTATGCGTCTACAGAAATATGTATTTAGGTACATGTGTGCATATACTTATATGAGTGCCTGTCACTCTCACACACAAATGAAAAACTTTTGCATTTTCTATTCTACTATTTGGTTTTTCTACAGGATCTTTGTTTTTTCCTTTTTGTTTTTTTGTTGGTTTTTTTTTTTTGGTTTTTTTCGCAACGTTCTGCGGTCAAATTGGCGTAGTGCTGAAAAGTTTTGCAGGTTTTCAATACAAGTATGTATATACTAGATATTATATATCGCATATATATAGTATATTTATTTTTGCTTCTATTTTGCGCTTCCTCATTTCATTTTCCTTTGTGGCCATTATACAAATTTCAAGCGGATGCCTTTGCTCACAGTTTTCCCCGCCCCTCTTTGTCCCCTTCTCAATGCTTTCTTCTTCCTCTCATTGGCATTTATTTTGCATTTTAATTGAATTTATTTGGCAGCTGACATGAAACCGGCTTGGCCTCAAAGTGCTTTTGGCCAGAAAGAGGAAAAGGAAAAATGAGAACATACAAAAAAGAAAAAGAGAGTTGCATCCAGCTGGAAAGGCTTTAAGGTTGCTTGCCGCAAACTTGAATTGACTTGAACAGACTTGAAACGACTTGAACAGACTTGAATTGGCTGGAGGCAACATGAACGGAATGTTTTACTCGGCTAGCGTTTGAATTCTAGGGAAAAGGCATCATCTTGACGCCCAAACTTGTGCTACACTTTTTTCTACTTACTTGCTTCACTCTACACACACACACACCGTCACACTACCACACACACACACACACATACACACAGTTACATATCCGCGAAGCACTTAAATGTGCATCGAGTATTGCAAATCTTTGACACATTTCAATTTGCAAGTGCAACGAAGCGCAGTCCTTACTAACATTTTTGCATACACTGAGAGAAATAGTCAGGAATTGTAACAATTATAAATATTCAAAATAAAATTGTTAAATGATTCTTTTTCTTTCTTTTTATTCTTTCGATTTAGTATAAGTATAATACAAAACTCTTTGGCAACTCTCTAACTAAATGCTGATCTGACGAACTCTCTATAACTTCAGATAGAAACAGAAATTGTTCAAAAAGTTATTCTAAACTTTTAATTCTGATATAAATATTATTTTATAGCTACAGAGAGAGAAACATTGTTGGGTTGAAGACTGGCTGAAGTTACAATATTTCGAAAAGAGAGATATGGTATTTCTTGCAGTGTAGCCATAACATACTGTCTGTCTGTGTGTGAGTGTGTGTGTGTGTGTGTGTGTGTGTGAGTTGTGCGTGTTTGTCAGTTAATGTGTCAATGTGTCACTCTGACTCCCAATTGTTTCGGCCAAAGAGTCGCTTCACTTTTCATCCCATCCCCCCTCACCACCTTTTTCCTCTTCTCTTTCCTCTCTCCTCTCTCCACTCTCCACTCTGCAAGCACTCTTTGGTTTTTCTAACATGAAAGCAACGCATTTGTCTATTCCAGTGGATTTATTGGCTATGGGGCTGCCACGCCATGCCACGCCCACATCCTGTCATGACACATAGCATTTGGTACATTGTTGTTGTCGTCGTCATTGTTGTTGTTGTTGTTGCATGTGGCATCTCTTAAATGCAATTTATGGTCTGCATTCCGCGCCCATATTTGTCAGGGATTGGCAACAACAGTTTCATCAGCTCCTCATGATCCTTTCCCAAAGGACTATGGGGAAATAGTCGCATATTTTGCCCAAAACCAAATCCCTTTTCAAATGCAAAACTATTCGAAAATAAATGCTTTTCTTATTTTTACAAACTACCCTTAATATTTGAACGTTCTATCAATGTCATCAAACCCTTTTTAATTAGAAAAAATAAACAGATGTTTTTGATTGTTGATGAGTTAAAATGAAAAGTACAAGTTTATCCTGATTCTAATATCTCATACAAAAAAATATGGATCTAGAATTTTCTCATTCATCTAAATAACTTTTAATTTTTTTTTCAAACAAACTAACTAAACAAAGTTAATCAAGGACTGTCAATAAAGTTGTTAGTCGAAATCAAGGGACCCATGTTATTTAGTATAAAGACACACTTTAATTCAACAATAATTGAGCCTTTTTGATATGGTGGGCGAAGTAAAAACGTAGTTCAATTAAAAGAGATTAAAAATTCGACTTTAGCCTAACTAGCGTATGTCCGATTTTATCCAATTTGATTAGATTATGTATAACGATACCAGACACACAATCTGTGAATTTGGTTAACATATCTGAAGAAACAAAAATGTTTTTCATACTAAATATTGATATTTTGACCGATTATGCCTATGGCAGCTTAATGATATACAGATCCGATCCAGCCGGTTCCGACATATGCACTGCGTGCCGAAAGGAGACCTGTACCAAGTTCTCTCAAGATAGCTTCAAAGCTGAGAGAGCTGAGACAAACGGACATGGCTATATGGACTTAGTTCATCGTCCTGATCAAGAATATATATACTGTATTCGGTCTGCCTAGCCTTCTTTAATATGTTACACATTTTGTGACAAAAGTTATATATCCTCTGCAAATGTATAATGACTAGTCTCTAAAAGTCTCAGGTCTCAATGTTTATGCCATTAAAATAGGACTTTTTCCCCATAGTGCAATGTGATGCAATGTGGAACAGTCTAATTGAGATTTGCTGCTTGCTTTGACACACATTTTAATTGTGTCACCACCTGGACAGACAGTTCACTTTCCACTCCCACTTGCCATCTGCAGCAGAATGAATGCATTCGATATCCGATATCGATATCGAGTGACACGCCCTGGTTAAGGCAATAATAACGACAACAACAACAACAAGGAGAAGGAGAAGGACAACAGCAAACAGCAGGTGCCACACAACAAAGAGGATGTGGGTTAATGCACATCAACACATCACATTGCAAATGTAAGTCTCCTTTCAAGTTGAGTGCCCTTCAAGTGACCCACTGTGCTGGACAAATTGACAGTTCCGTATCCGTATCCGTCTCCGTCTCAGTCTCCTTCTCCTTCCCTCTTCCTTCTGCTTCTCTATACTTCTATATACGTATTTAGAAAAGACCTTGATACCAACTGCTCTCAGGTTGGAAAATCAAATACTTAGGGCTTGGTAACTGACGTATAACGGCAAACAGGCATTTGATGCTACATTTTTTTTTTTCAAAATCAATGTTTTTCAATCTTTCTATCTATAGATGTTTAATTGAAAAGTTTGACATGACAACAGAAAATTCATTTAATTAAAAGCAATTAAATATGATTCATTAATTGGTTTTATAAATTCAAATAGGATATCTCTTAATTCAATTAGCTGACTTACAAATGGGTTATTCATATAGTTTTGTATTAATTAATTCAATTTATTTAGTGTGCAGGCATCTTAGATCCTATCTTTAGCTATGTAAAACTCTATATTGTTTGACTCGCTGATTCACTAACTCATCATTGTGAATCCGAGCTAATAGACTGAAATTTTTACACAACATAGCTGAGAAATAATGATCGTGCAATAAAGTATATATACTTTTATGATCAGTATCAACAGCCGAGTTAATTTGACCGTCTTTGCCTGTCTGTCTGAATGTTCGGTCTTCGATATCAAACAATATGGACTCTAAGCGTACGTGTCTGAATGCAAGTCTATAACTTTAAGTTTGCACTTGTTATTCGGTTATATTAGTATTTTTTAAAGAACTAAAGTTGAATCAAAGTATGATTAAAATACATCAATAATTCTTTTAAATAAAATAGCTTAATAGCAGTCGCTTTGTATAATAATGTACAATGAATGTTCTTATCAATGAAACTAAAATTATTTATAACTTGGTTATATTTTTGATGTAGTTTTTCTTTTTTTTTTAATACTACTCACCTTTGGAGTACCACCTGCACGGATATCGCTCACTTGACACAGCTCAATAACATCGCCGTCCTGACAATAGGATAAAGAAATACAATACAGGATATATTAATTATGTATGTTAACTTTAAAGTAAATAAAGTAATGCATTTGTAATACGTACCCGTCCCTCGCTCTTCCAGTAGAGAAAGAATCCATATTCATCGACCTTGAAGAGAGCATCGCGCTCAAAATCGTTCTCTTTGGTTTCCTTTTCATTCTCGAACCAGCGATCAAAGACACAGCCCGTGGTCAGTTCCGGCGGAACCGGAATGATCCAATCGAATTCGTACTTCTTGGTCATTATTTACAATTGTTGTTCAAGTCTATGGTTGTGTGTGTGTGGCTATAGCTATAGCAAAACATATATGCACATCTACAGTTAAGGATATATACTATGTATATATAGAGAACTATATATACTATCTATATGGTATATGGTATTTGTTGTTGTAGAATCGATGTTATTACGCTCTGTTATCGATGCTATTGTTATCGAGGCTATTGGAATTGTGTTGACTTTGGCTTTTTACTTGGCTTTAAATCTGTTTGAATTTTTGGCAACTCTGACAAACTTTTTGGTTAACACACACACACACACACATGTCTTTATATATACACATTTACAGTTATTGCAGATCACATTGTGTTCTTTCTAAAAGTTCCACTAATTTCATTTTGATTTTATGTTGGTTTAGTTTAGTTTTTCTTTTAATTAGATTCTCACGTAAAATTCTACTTTTAATTTTAGTTTAAAGTTTAGGTTGCTTTTTATATATGTATATATATATTTTTTGGTGTTAGTTGTTGTTTTCTATAAGCGTATTTGATTTGGTTTTGTTGTTGTTGTTCTCCTTTTGATGCTGCTGTTTAGCTGTAAATAACAAAAAAAAAGATAAATATTAATTAGAAACTTTAAACTTACAAATTAAACAAGAAGCCTTTAACAATAAAACTGAATGAGTTTTATGAGTTTGCCAGAATTGACTACTGAATACCCAGTAGTAACTTATTCATATGAATATCATATGAAATTCCAAAGCAATTGTCAAGATTCAATAAGCTAGAATTTCAATTTTGCTAGAATTCAAAGTTGTATGCACTTTAATAAGGCAATTTCAGGAAAAGCTCTACATAAGAATGAACTGAACTACAAAATATTTCATATGAAAAAAATCTGCTTCAGTGGTGAAATATACTAGCAACTAAAGTTTCAACTAAAAATCGGTCAGACTAAATGCTCTCCACAAAGTTATGTGAATGTTATTAATTATATCAAATATCAGTAAAGTTTTAAAATGCATAGCTTATTGTAAATCTATATGTAAAGAAGAGAATGGGAATTTTTACTTAGCCCAAAATTGTTTCATTCAAAATCACAATGTAGAAATTAGTTATGTAGATATTTTAAATATTAAAATATAATAGTATCAAGATACTTCTGAGAAATAATTTATATAAATGAATAATGTTATAATAATTTCCCATTTTAAAAACTCGTTTGAAAACAGTTTCAGGACTGTTTCTAATCTTGCCGATAACTTTACACATGGTATATACAAATTAAAGCTGTTGTTCTCTTATCGGTAGGTTTATCTACTCTGTAAGGGATTGTTATCATAATGACTGTCCAATAATGATAAAATAATTGAGCATATCTTACATGTATGCCTATGGCTACAGGGTATAGCCACAGGCTATAGAAAATGAAATGAAATTGAATGCAAGCAAATGCCTTGGACCACGTACATAACATACAACAAACTGTACAAAGTGTACACTGTACTACAGTCTGTACAGACTGTTTAGATGAGATGGACCTGTGCAGAAAGCAGAAAGAGGAGGACGTGGGGTCGGTCATGTTTTGTGGGTCATGTTTGTGGTTAGTTTCGGTTTCAAATGCAGTTGCAGTTGGGCAAATGAACAATGAAACTTAAGCATGTTGCATGCTTTCAGGCGCCACATGCGTAGCAACTTAAATGTAATTGAATGTGAATGTGAATGCGGCTTGGCTTCAATTTGGCAAATGTTGAGCTCTTCCCGGAAGCATAACAAAATCCTGATTAAAGTTTCTTAAAAGTGTACTGCAATTCGAGTTAACTCACAAAACAAATTAAATATGGCAACTGCAAAAGATTTCCGGGAAAATTGCGCTTTTCTACTCGCATTCCAAATAATGCTATTGAAGATGAACAAATAAATTGCAATCTAGGAAAATAGGGCGATATTAGCTTTCCATTCTAAGAAAATTCTTATGCAACGCAACGCAACGCAACGAGTCGAAAACTATAAATATATAAATTCTAATTAATTGTAATTATCAAGGAACATGTGCTATGTGAAGCAACGGTTCAAGATTAATTTTGCTGGGTTCCGGCAAATCCAACAAACCACGCCAGCCATGCTGCACTGACCACAGCATAATATTCTCCCCTTATTTTACTGCAGCCCCCTCCCCCCCTCTTTTCAGCATCCTGGTTTATATGTTTATATTAGTGATGTGTATAAACATCGATGGCTAGATTTTTTTAAACTTCAAGAGATTATTTTTCGTTTCTAGCTAAGTAAAATAGACACAAAGTAATTTTCTAGTCTCTCAGTTCCTACATACATACAACCTGACCAAATTTGCTTAACTGGACTTGGACTGTTTATAACTGAATTTGACAGTCCCAAGAGTCAACAGATTTTAAACTTGGATAACTTTGTCAAAGCTAAACTGATTTTTATCAGGAATTTAATGTTGAGCATAGTTTATTTTATAAATGAGAACTACATTTGATAACAAAACGTTTTAAAATTTTTGATATATGTATATTTATTGTGTTTTCAGGGATCAGCTTGGGCAACTCTTAAACTGATGTTCTGTTTGGGTTTACATCACTAATCGATACTAATCACATTAGTTAGGACTGACGCCAGTCGCGACATTGGAGACGACTCTGTTGTTGCCTTTCCCGTTGCCATTGCATTGGGAGGGATTCGTGTATGCACCTGCCACTCATAATGATGCGCACCCTCTTTTGGCCAGGCCAAGAGCAACATCAGAATCAGAAGCAGCAGCAGCAGCACATACATAGATGCATATTATATTTCTACACAGTAACAAACAAACTCATTATAAAATTCAAGCTAAAAATTCCTGATTATGGGATTATGGGATTACGGGATGATTTCTCAGTATATATTCATTAAAAATGATTTACCATTTAAAAAGGCGAATAAGCTTAACACATTTCATTAAAGTATAGAAAATCCAAATATTAGCTGAGAACGAATCAAAAAATCAAACTTTTCACATCGTATACAATTGATTTTATTATGAATTTCCATTTCCATTGCAAATGGAAGTAAAGTCAGTTCCCGTTGTTCTCCTCTATTCTTCAGTATCTCTTCTTTCTGTATTTATCTAAAAATATATACATGTGCTTGTTTTTGCCTTCAATAAATTTGAGAGCCAATCAAAAGAATTGAAAGCACATTTCACTGTTATTTGAACAAAATACATGTGCAGTTCAGGTGTGTGTGTGTGGAAAGAGTTTACTTAAGTTCTTATTGTATGGCAAAAGTCACAGTAAACGTAGGGATAAAACAAGAAAAAAGGAAAGACGAGAAAAAAAGAGAAAATATCCAAGTATACAGAGGTTTTGCTAATATTCTTTACAACAAAATCAGCCAGTAAAACTTTTCATAATGTTTATAAACAATAATCAACAAAAATAAAAAAATACCAGAGATTTACAGACAAAAGAAAGATGAGAAGTAAAAGTTATTCCGTTTAAAAGACTGATATAGATTAGTTTATAGACTCTGTATAGCAAAGCTTACGAAACGTTAACGTATAAAGCATAAAGAGGAATCGAAGAAGAACAACAAAGGAGACAGATGTTGAAGGATAGAGAACAAGAATTTGTAAAATATGTGGATGAACCAAATTATGTTCATACAAAATATAGAATAAATAGAGAATCGGGTGGACAAGAAGATGGAAAGAAACCAGAAGATATGTATATATTGAGAAAAGTTTAATTCTATTTAAATTGAATAATAATAATTCTATTGAAATTAAAGATCAGTATTTGTTGTTTTGTTTATTAACAATTTTATGAACTATGAATACTATGGTAGCTTTAATTTATTGCTGGGTAAATACCTGTAGGAATAAACTTTATAAATTGACAAAAAAAAAAGTGTGAGAATTAAGGGACAGAAAAGTGTCAAGAATTATAAACTCTAATTCCGAGTATTAAAATTAAAACTTTACAGAATACAGAATAGTGTAGGGAGGGACGGAGAGAGAGAAAACTTGGGTATGCACTGAGATTTCCGTTGCAAGAATATGGGACAACTGTACTGCACACTGGGACACACAATACGAATTAAACGAATGAATGACAAACCACAACAAGAACAATAATAACAACAACCACGACAATAAGGAAAAAGAAAACAATGGCAACGATACCAAAACAGTAACAGGAATAACAACAGCAACAACTATTGGTAGTACAAATTGCTGTTCATGGCCCAAAAGATTTTCAAATTTGTTTGACAGCCACTCGACATGGTATTTTTTGCAATGCAATTGTCACGATTCTCAGTCCTCTCAATTCTTCAACCGACTAAGGGACTAACTGACTGACTGACAGACTATCTGTGTGTGTGTGTGCGAGAGTCTGTGTGTGTGTGTAAATTCGCTGCTTTCACATGACTTCAAATTCAATGAGCTGCGAAATGTTCGCTCATTGTTAAACTTGAAGCTCGTTAGCTACGTCCAAAGTCAGCGAGGTAACAACAACAACAAAAATAGCGTATTATGTGTGTTTGTGTTAGTGAGTATATGTATATAAATCGGATATGATTTCCAAGCGTATGTCAAAATACTTTCACGCCCCGCGAACACTTTATGAATTTACGCTTTTTGCGCTTTTGAACTTTCCCCTCCATGGAAAAATCAAATCAAGAAATAAACCTCACCGCAATTTACTCGAGTCGCATAAAAAATCCGAGTTTGGGAAACTTTTTGGAAAGGAACAAAAAAAGAAACAACCAATATACGTTAAAGTTTCAAGTAAGCAATATATATAAAGACATCATCATCGATGCACAGCTTCAATATACTTTTGTTCTTTGCCAAAAAAAAAAAAAAAAGAAGATGAATTGAATGCAGGATATATTAATAGATAACTTCATAGAGAGATAATAGAAACTTTTTGGCTGTAGCAAAAAGTTCAAAGATGAAAAGCTTTAAAAGAATTTAAAACGATTGAATCAATGAACAAAAGAGTCAAGTGCACAGGCGATAAAAAGATGTTTTCTTTAGAACATAAAGGTACTAAAATATGAAAATAAATCAATTCAGTTCGATTTCAATGTCAACTCTGAAGATATCTTCTAAATAAATAAGCTAGTTTTTGGCAAAATGTACAAATGTAAAGCCTAATTTTATCAAGTCAAGCAATTGTTTTAAAACTAGTTTTGCTTTCATATTTTTAAAAATTGTTAAATTCAATGGATGTTTTTAAACATATTAAATATAAGCAACTATAATGCAATAAGGAACGTTTTCTCATATTGCTGACAACCTTACAGGATAGATAAACTTAGGATTTTGCTTTCTTATCGGCAGGTTTATCTACACTGTACGATTTTTGTTTATCTGTAAAGTTAACAACCAACAAAAAAAAAATGTATTTTTCTTTGCAAAATAAAATTTGTTTAATAAAATTCTGTATGTTATTTATTTGCAATTATGTATGTATTTATTTAATAAATCTGGATAAAATAGTAATAGATATGAGACCAATGAGAACTAAAACAAGTTAAGTAAAATGTATGGATTTAAATGAGTTGGAAATGTGTGATTTTAAATAAAGTTGACTTTTAAAAGATGACATTGCCTTGCTCTTTCTTTTCTCTTTCTGTCTCGGTCATATATTACAGGGTATTTGAGGATTTGCAGGGTGGGCGTTGCCACAACTGTTTGCGACTTTTTGTGGTTTTTATCGTTGAGCCTTGCCATTTGGCATTAAAAGCAGATACAAAATCAAAGTGCCACCTTTTTTGCACTCGACCCACACAGTTGTCAAGTTGCCACGCCCCCTTCACCGTTGTTTTTATTTCCGCCCACTCACGCAGACCCCTCTCTCCCTTTCTCTACCTCTCTCTCTCACTCTGTCGATGCCTTTGGGCACCTGTGTCAATATATTGGACTGCAGAAAAGTTTGGCGCGCAACTTGAAAGCTAAACACGGCAGAGCCAAGGCATAACTTGCATAAACTTGGCCTCAAAGGACACACACACACACACATGCTCACACGCACGTACGCGTTGAAAGTATGCTACAAATATGCTCATTACGTGCCCGCCAAGTGGCAGACTCCCACTTGCCACTTGCCACTTGCCCCTCAACAATAACATACAAATACATACACTCTACTATGGGGATTTTTCTCATTTACTTTCATTTCTGGAATAAATAAGGAATGGACATCGATATACATATACAGATATAACAGTTTCTTACAGTTTCGTATAACTAAAGTACACAGAATTCGAAAGCTCAATTACAAAATCCCTGATTCCAGCAAGTATTTTCCAAAAATATATTTCGATATAATATTTAATTGATTTATTTGATATTTATTTAACGAAACAAATTGAAAATATAAATTTAAATAATACAATAAAACTATTTAACATCATATCACCTGGTATTAATATTCATTCACAATTTCGAAATGGAAAATCAAGGAGTAATGACATTTAATTTAATTAACAATTTAATAAACAAGAAGCAAAAAGCAAACAAGTGTACACCAATCAATTTTGTTTCGTTTTTTTGAGTTATTAGTTCATTTGGAAAATTGAAAAAAACTCCCCATAGTGCAGAGTAGCAGTAACAATGAGTCAATTTATTATTGCATACTTTGCGGCCATATTTCAACTGTTCGCATCTCTTTGCTTTTTTTGTAGGCGTGGTAGCCCCGCACTGCTGTAGGCCAGGGGGCGGGGCAGGGGCAGGGGGCATGGTTGCACGCCTTTGAAGTGACATTTTGTTGCAGAATTTGAGGTTACGGCGATTGGCTAATTATTTCGACATGTAGATTATTCCGTATAAACATAAGGTATTCATTTTAAAATACTTACAAGTAAAAAATAATAATGTTGATTTAACATATATCTCTTGGTTATTAGCTTCATATTTGGTTGATAAAAAAAACAAGTAAATAAATAAAAAAAGACAACTATCAAGTGCAAGATTCTTTCACTGTTAGTATAACCTATTAAAAGAATCTATTAAAAGAATTGCGTTAATTAATATATTGCGATACTAGGGAAATAATCTTTTCAAATAAACTAACAGCAAACAATTTACAGAAATACCTAAAGAAATAATTTATACAGGGTATATGTATATTAAAGAAATCTTTTGAATCTATTGAATTAATGCTGAAACTTGGAATTTGTGGGGAAAATCGAATTCGTAGCTAATAAAAACGCAATCAATTGAAAGATGAGATGAAAGATGCTATGTATTTGTATCGGTGATGAGCCAATCGTAACCGTTAATTTTTAATAACCGATTGAAAATTTTAACAGAAACTGAAACTTTTTGTCGTTTCGGATTGAATCCCTGGCGATAAGGATTCCTTTAAAGTTTCGTAAAGGATATCTACTAGTCCTGCAATAATGATCAACTTGTTGTAGCTGATTATTATGGCTTATTCATGTTGTTGTAGTTATTGTAGTTGTTGCTGTTGTGGGCATTACTTAAGCTGCCAAATTGAATTTGCTTTGTGAGTATCTGTGAAATTGGCATTTCAATATTTAATGAACTGCTGCCGCTCAACCTCGCATAGGTAGTAAAAGAAAGTTTCCACTACACGCAAGAGGGGAGTGGAATGGGTTGAGTGGGTGGTTTGATGGGTTGCCTGACTGACTGGCCGACTGACTGCCTGATGACCGACTGCTTGACCTTGCACAGAGAGACAACAACGAGTGCAAAACGAATTGAAATTGAGGCATTCATCAATGAGCAAAAGTCTTGCACTGGACGTCAGTGCATGTTATGCAGGCCTGTCAAAAGGCGGTCAGTCAATCAGTCAGTCCGTCAATCAGACAATCAGACAGGCAGTGAGTGAGCTGATGGCTCAATCAGTTGGCAACTTCCACACATCAATCATAGCCATGAAGCTGACTCGCTTGCACTTGCTTGTTGAAATGTAGGGACAAAGAAAGGGTAAATGTAGGGAAGAGAGAAATAGAGAGAGAGAGAAAGTAAGAAAAAAGAGAGATTTATCAGTGATGCCAATTCAAAACAACACAGAAAATAGGACAAATTAACTAATTATTAAATATTAATCGCATTTCATTTGTTGAAAGAGGCTAAAAATGTGTGCAAAATATCATTAATTTTCGAAACCAAAAAAAAGGCTAAATTGGCAACACTGAAGGGCATGCAAAAGGCTCAAGAATACTAATTTACTAGAAGGTAAAGCTAGTCAAGTGTACGCGACTGTCGAAACCATGTACCTGTACCAACCTGTAACAAATAAATCGAAATTTGCTAATTATTGTGATTCATTAAGCTACTTTTCTATATTATTAAGTTAGTAGTAAGACAAACATAATCTACTTGGCATAGGGAAGCTTACGTACCGAGTTTGGTGTCTCTAGCTCTTATACTATCTGAGACTTAGGTGTTTACACATACTGTATACTCTATTGAGTCTGTTGTTGATGCTGATTAACATATTTTTACTATGTGTACATATATACATAGGCCTCATTTTTATCTTTTGACAAACTGAAAAGACTGTTTGCACTTTTTAGGTACAGGGTCTAGAAAACGCATTCTGAACGCAGAAAATATGCCAAATGACTTATCAAGTTTCCAGTGCAAATAACGTGTGTGTGCTAAGGGTGGGCGTTGCCATACTCTCTCTCTCTCTCTCTCTCTCTCTCTCTCTCTGTCTCTCACACACTCTTTCTCTCTCACTCTATCTCACTCACTCACAGCCTCTTTCTCTCTCTTTTTGTCTTGGCTTTCATTCACTCCTTTGGCCCTGTACGTTGGCTGCTGCGCAAAATGTCAAAGTTCGTAAAATGATTGCATTCTTTCTGGTTGGCAAATGAAATTTCTCATGAAATTAAAGTAAGTACACACACACATACACTTAGAGTGTGCTTTATTATTAAATTTGCAAACAAAAAATAAAGAAAGGCAAGCAGGAAGCAGAAACAACAACAAATAAAACAAATAAAAATATTAACAGCAAGTGGCAACAAGAAACTGCCACATGGGCAACAGTTGCAAGTGTGTGTGTGTGTGTTTGTTTGTGCACATGTGTGTGTGTGTGTGTGTGTCTTTGTCGGTGTGTTTTTGTTGTATGTGTTTGTGTGTAATAAAAAGACCAGACTTTTTAAAAGCTCTCGCTGTAGTTTAATTTAATTTTTAGTCGATTTCTTAGAAAAGAGTTTCTTCGATTTATTATACTCTCTAATCATGCAAAAAAAAATGGGTATGATAGCTTTCTGAAATTGTTTTAGCGACTCTAGATTTCTTATTGGGACTTCTGCATTTCAATAGCAAACTGAAAATAACCCATTTTAAATTAACAACTATAACTTCCGATAAATAAATATGCATAAAATTGGGCTGAACAATAATGAAATTAATCTATTTTATATACAGTGAAACCTCTCTTGGGCGGACACTCATGGTCGCTCAATTTGAGTCCGCTCAAGGGGAGTGTTCGCTTAAGGGAATAATTCTATTTTTTTGTTATTAATTAATTAATTATAATTAATTTACTAAGTAATTAATCATATAAGTGTTATTAATAACAGCGATTCTATCATTTTAATTTATAAACTTTTTTAGTTTGTCGCGATTTTAAGTCTTTTTTCAATTATGCAGGACTGCAAATGACTTTCCAAATAATTTAATATATTCCAACGCCTTGTTGTCATCTTTAAAGAATTTTTCAATTTTGAAATTTTGGTCATTCGTCATGTGTGTGTCCGCCCAAGAAAGGTTTTCGTTTCTTTTTGTCCTTTTTTAGTGTCCGCGTCCGCTCAAGAGAGTGTCCGCTCAATAGAGGCAAAATTGGTCTGAAAACCCCACCAAAACCAACGTCACGGAAAAAGTGTCCGCCCAAGGGGGGTGTCCGCCTATTAGAGGTGTCCGCTAAGGGAGTTTTCACTGTACCGATTTTTATGCTTTCTATATATGTACAAATATAAAACCTTTTTGTCCTGACTGACTGATGCACTGAGCAATCATCGTGGAGCCAATATGATAAGAGCTACGAGTCTCAAATTTGTACACAAACTATTTGATTTATTTATGTATGAGATCAATTGCATTTATTTTAAATTGCTTTTATTATGATTATTTTTTGAAAGCCTCATTCTGCGTTATTTATGATGAGATATCAGGTAAAGATGCATGTATTCAGCACAAATCTTAAAATGTTGCAGCAGTTACTCATCCAACATTTGTCTTCGAATTTGAATTCCTATCTTGCAACATCCACGCCCACACCAAGCCCTTAATTCCTGCGGCATTTTGTCACGCATATTCGTCCAGGCACGCAACAGATACCCAGTTAAACACACACACACACACACATACACACACACACCGATACAGACACCCATTGTGAGACACGCCCATTGTGAAGGCGGAAGGCGGGCTAACAAAATCAAAGTCCTGTGCCAGGCAAAGGCATCCTTCAAACAAAACTGTCAGCAACTGTCAAAAGAAGTTAAACGAAAACCAACAAAACAAAACAAAACAGCCAAAAAGAAAAGCAAAATGGAAAGGAGAACAACAACAACAACAGCAAAAAAATGACACACACATTTTTAAGACCCTGTACCCTGTAAATACAAGCTGTAAATAATATTTGGTAGAAAAAAAATGAAAGAATTAAATTAATTATTTATATAAAAATTAAATTAATTAAATAAAAAAAAAGATTTTCTATTTAACTTTAGATTTTTTATTTTGAAAACTCAAAATAACAATTAATAAACAAAATATTAAATCACTAATTTATCAAACTAAGTATTTCGATTTATTTGAATGAGTATTAAATTGTTACGCTAGGAAGAAATAAAATATTAAGTAAATGAATAAATATAAAACTTGGAACTTGGGTTCATTTGGAATTCAAATTAAGCTGGTTATCGAAAAACCTAAAAATTTACTTATAATTAAATTTAATTTTATAATAATGAGCTCGTTAGTTATTAAAGAAGCCAAGGCAGAAGTTATGTTTTTGTAGAACAAGTACAGGGTCTCTTATAGTCGGGCTTTCTCGACTGAAGCTTTCAGGGTAGAGGTTGGCAAATTCAGGGTCTCGACCCTGTGCCTGTGTGGGTGTGTGTGTGTGTGTGTGTGTGTGTGTGTGTGTGTGTGTGTGTGTGTGTGTAAGTGTTGTTCCTGTTCGATGTTCTGACTGAATATTTGTTGAACAACTAAACAGAAACTGAGGAAGCAGTTGATGAGAAGCAACCAAAAAAAAAAGAAGGAAAAGGAGCAGAAATTGAGAGGGAACTGAGACGCTCGAGAAACTGTCTCTGTGATTTAGTCGATGACACGTAGCAGGCGGTTTATTTTTAGCACCTTGTTCCCAAAAATGAAGAAAAATAACACCCCTACACTTTTTTGGGAACACAGTTAAGCACAAGTGAAATGAAAAAAAAAAGAAGAAAATCAGCAAGCTGCTTGGAAGATTCCCAATCTCCGTATCAAAACAATACATCATCATCGGGCTTGCTCTACTTTCTTGTTGCTGTAATTGTAAATATTAAATATATATGTATATATGTATGACAATAAGCATGCGACTAAAAAAGACTGAAATATAGCGCAAACTAACTTTGGCGCGCCAAAGTTTGGATACCCTTGCAGTGCTCGTGTGAGCCGCCAGATTTTTTACAAAATTTGTAATACTAAATGTTGGTTTCGAACCGATCGCTCCTATGTCAGCTATATGATATAGTAGTCCGATTTACATCAAATTTGGTAGGGATGTATAAAATTACACCAAACACACAATGTGTATGTTTGGTTCAGATATTTTGAGAAACAAAAAATTTTTCATACTAAATGTTGTTTTCGAACCGATCGTTCCTATGGCAGCTATATGATATAGTAGTCCGATTTACACCAAATTTGGTCAGCCTGTTTAAAACTTAATCAAACAGACAATGTGTATGTTTGGTTCAGATATTTTGAGAAACAAAAAGTTTTTCATACTAAATGTTTATTTCCAACCGATCGTTCCTATGGCAGCTATATGATATAGTTATCCGATCCGGCCGGTTTCGACATATGTACTGCGTGCAGCAAAAGGACGGACCTGTACCAAGTTTCATCAAGATAGCTTCAAAACTGAGAGACTAGTTTGCATAGAAATAGACGGACACACGGACAGACGGACGGACGGACAGACAGACGGACGGACAGACAGACGGACATGGCTATATCGACTCAGCTCGTCGCCCTGATCAAATACATATACTTTATGGGGTCTGTGAGGCTTCCTTCAATGCGTTACACATTTCGTGACAAAATTATAATACCCTCTGCAAAGGGTATAAAAACGAAAGAGAACAAGAAAAAAGTCAGAGCGCCAAAAAGTTTCATTTTTTTTGGGGTTTGTACTTTTATTCGCTTTCTTTTTTTTCGGTTTTCTTTTTCCTTTTGGTTTTTTTGGGTGTTGTTTTTTTTTTTTTTGACAAGGGTTTGGGTAGCGCTTGGGGCCTGCTTGGGGACCTGAACCGTTGTTGGAGACTGGGTTTGTGGTCTGGGTTATTGGATGGGTAGCAAAGCATAAAGCATTTATACTAATTTCTCGATAATTTCGTTACGGTCGTAAAAATAAAGAAAGTACGCTGGCACAGTCAGCCGGGGGACAAGCACGCAGGACTCTCCAATTGGAGCTGGAGATTTTATTTTCTCCCCCCTCTCTCTCTCTCTGGCAGCTGGAGAAGAATGTGAGTCAGGTCTAAACAGACTTTGTATCGATTTGCTGTGCACAATTATATTTAATGAGCTTTTAATTGAATTGATTTTTTCTTGTCATATAAATACACACACACAAACACAAAATACTCACTTGCAGAGCAAGGACGAAGGAGAACGCTGAAGAGAGAGAGAGAAAGATAGAGAGAGAGAGAGAGAGAGAGAGATAGCAAGAGAACGAGTATGAGAGACTGAAGGACAAAGTCCAGTGACAGAATGATGGATATTAGGGCCAAATGAATAGATTCACAGTCGACGAATTTATTGGGCGGGTCAGATAAACTGCAGCCAATCAATGTGACAACGTGTAGTGAGTAAAACAAATGATAAAAAACAGAGTAAAAGGACAAAAGAGAGAGCAAATGAGAGTGTTGAACAGCCGGAGCAAGTGTGCAAGTAAATGTCTAAATAAAGAATAAAACTAGGTTAGGCAATTAAGATGGCTAGAAATGGGAATCGCTAATTAGACTTAAAGTAACTAATTAAGTGTGAAAATCTTAGAATCATCTTGGCAACAGAATAAAGAATTCGTTTAAATTTGTATTACTTTAATTTTTGTTAGGTAGAAAAAAATTATTATTCAAATTCAAATATAACATTTGTATTTTATTTACAAATATTTGATAGCATTTGTTATAAAATAATTAATAGAAAATTACTGCAAATAAATCGAAGTATACACATTAAGCTAATATACAAATACTGTTTTAGGTGAATGAATAGGAATCAGTATTTAAAATATATATATAGAAAGAGAGAGAGAGAGAGATATGACTGACAAACTGTCTTATTTATACTCTATAGTAATTATCATCAACAGCAGAGAATGTAAAAATAGAAAAGGTTTAAAATTTCCCAGACACATGTGAACCACAAGGAAATGCGTTCAGCTTGCAACACTTGGTTGCATGCATAAAACTGGCAGACAACCAGCAATTAAGTCCGACAGTTTCTTCAAGTCACCGAGTCTCCGAGTCTCAGTTTCGGATGCTTGAAAAGTGTCCTTTAAGTCTTCCCTTTGGTCCTCTTGCACAGTTCCTATGTAAGTCCTTGAGTGAAAGCCTTGCCATTAGCGTTGCTCACCACATTATGGTGACTGTTATTGTAAACGGCTCAAGTCCGCTTAAAGGTAACATTTTGTCATATTCAGGCGGGCTTGTGTGTGTTTGTGTGTGTGTGTGAGGGGGGAAGGGGTGACAAAGGGAGGAAATGATGAGTTTAATGTTGCACCACTACACTCAGCAAAAAAAAAGCCAAGAATTTAGTTTGTTCTGTTAAATAGAGAATATTCAAGTAACCAAGAGTAAAAACTTAAACAATTTGAGTACATTTAACTTATTCTAAGGGCCTTTTTCTTGTTTTGCCGATAGACTTGCAGGGTAGATAAACCTGCTGAAAAGACAACCTGTAAGTTTATCGGCAAGATGAGAAATCGGTCAAAGGTTTATTTCTCAATATTCCGAAAATCAAATCTTAAAATAAGATTTTCCTGACATACTTTAAGTACATTCTGCCTGTTAAAAGGTATATAATAACGAAACAAACCTTAAACACTTAAGATTCTTAGAATTTTGATGCTAAGCAACGTGTTCTGCAAGTATTCAATCAAATAAACCATAACATAACCCGTACATATGATTGTATATATATTTATATTTATAGTACTTGTATTAAGTTTTTAATTAATATTTAATGTTTAACAATTACTAGACCTTAATTGTAGTGAACTTTGGGTATCATGTAAATAATTGATACGATTTTTCTATACACTTAATGATATCTCATAGTTTAAATATTAAAAATAATATTTGCACATGTATATATGTATGAAATTAAAAAATACAGTAAGCTACAGTGGAGCAAGCTCGACAGTAGGAGACCCAGTACTTTTTGAGTGCAAACCGTTCACTATTGATTGTTCTTCAATAATGCGTTCCAAACAATAGATGGCGCCACTACGAAGTTAATAAACACAGAGGTCGCTAACGTCTCTTCTTCTTCCTTTGCCTTTAACATTGTTAGTTGAATAACTTCCGTGTTTATCATCCGATTGGAATGAAATTTTCTGGACAGGTTTGGACCATAGTGTATTTATATATACCAATAATGAAGTCGCTAACATTAAAGGGGCTCCTTCAGTTCAACTTCGAAATTTTGTATTTCAATTTCCGGGGGCGGAGGGGGGCGTGGAAAAAATCTAAAACAAACTTGATCAATGGGAGATATATATGAACCTACATACCAAATTTGATGTCTCTAGCTGTTATAGTCTCTGAGATCTAGGTGTTCATATTTTCGAAATTTCGATCAGCCGTATACTATCCGTTTATTATCCGATCCGGATAAAACTTTCAGGACAGGATTGGACTATAAAGTTTATCATGTGTGTAAAAAATCATATCGCTAGCATTAAAGGTGCTTTCGTTATTCGACTTTGAAATTTTGTTTCAAATTTACAGGGGCGGAGGGGGCGTGGCAAAATTCTAAAACAAACTTCATCAATGCGATATACAGATGAACCTTCATGCCAAATTTGGTGGCTCTAGCTCTTATAGTCTCTGAGATATAGGTGTTCAAAAAAGGGACAGACAGACGGACAGACGGACATGGCTATATCGACTCGGCTGTTGATGCTGATCAAGAATATATATACTTTATGGGGTCTGCCACGCCTCCTTCTGCCTGTTACGCACTTTTTTTTGCACAAACTTAATAGACCCATTTGTACTTTTTAAAGTACTGGGTCTAAAAACTGTGCATATCTTGTTAGATCATTTCTCACTTGTATGCAGCAGTCTTAAAATTTGCAGAGTCAAATGATATCAATTCAAATGGTATCATTTTAGAATGACATATATTTCTCCAAGTGTATGAGTATGATGTGGCAAGTGGCAAGTGCCAGTGGCCAGCATTGTGTGTCAAATGGGCTGCCTGCCTCACAATACAATGCGTTAAGCTGTCAACCCGTTACCCCTCCCCATCCCACTTTGCTTTCCCATATCACCCTACCCAGCAGTCCTGTCAAGGCGAACAAGAGAGAGAGAGAGAGAGAGAGAGAGAGAGAGAGAGAGAGAGAGAGAATGGAGAGTAGGAAGAAACATTGTCGATTGACAATAAGCAACAACAAATGAAATAAACAGCAATATTTTTTACACTTTATGCAATTTATTGTGTGCGTTACGTTTTCCTTTCATTTGTCACTAATCGGAGCGGGGTAGGGTGTTGGGAATTGAGCATGGGTGTCGTTTAAGAGGGGTGGGTGCGATTGAGGGTAGTGGGGATAATACTAGTGTAAGGTTAACAATGTAACGTAATGCAATTTCATTTTATTTGTTGCATTTTCTTCGTATTTTGTCAATGCATTTCATGTTATTATCCAATTAAATTGTACAATGTACACACACAGCATGAAGTTGAGCAACAGGGAGACTGAAAGGATACCAAGTAGGAGGAGGGGAATGGTGAATGAGGAGGGGGAAGGGAAGGAGGACAATGCCATGTTGTAGCTTTGGGAAAAATTTCAGGCTTGTGTTTGTGTCTGTAATTAATGCGCTTAAAAAAGTATTAAATTAAATTATGCTTGCAGCTTACAACACAAAAAGTTGCAATAACAAAAGGCAAAAGAAACAGAAAATAAACAAACAACAGTTTGAGATGGAGAAGGAAAGAATGAGCATGACTAGCAGATACTCTGTGTCTTTTTCTCAGCTGAAAGTATTCCTCAAACGATCGAGATGAAGACTTAATAAAGTTTTTAATGTTAGATAAAGGTTTGGGTTCAGTTTTATGACTAGCAGATACCCTGTGTTTACCTAGAGTCACTTTCTCAAGTGAAAGTATTCTTCAAACAATCAAAATGAAGACTTGATATAGTATTTATTGTAAGATATAAGTTTGGGATCAGTTTAACCTCTTTCATCTTTATTAATCCTTTGATTCCTATGAAATTTTCCGAAACAAACCAAACAAAATAAGTTATAATAATATAATAAACTTAAGATATACTAATATGATTTGGTACCAAAGTATGGTATCTCTGTCAAAGTCAAAGTCACATTGTCAACCACTTTGATGCTTACAGGGTATTGAAGTTAAGGATTACAACAACAGCATATTGTGTAATGCAGCTAAGGGGGTTTGCTGTGGGTGAAGTACTGCAAACGGGAAGCGTGCTTGGAATTCAAACTTTTTGTCAAGCTTTTTTGGCCAGCTTTTTGGCGCTTTTGCTATGCCCGTGCTACGGATTTGGGTTTTCCTTCGAATTCACAAAATAAAACTACAAAAAAACAACAACAACAACAACAAAATAGGAAATGAAAATGAAATTAAATATAAATAAATTGAAATGAACTCGCTCTTCTCATTTGTCCCTCCCCTTCTCTCAGTTCTCTCCTCTCTTTCGACTGCTGCTGCTGTGTCTGACAATTGACTGGGTTGGCTTAATTATAACTCGGAGGATAATGAAGGAAAGGCGTTTCGTGAAAATCCTCTTGAAAGTTTCTCTCTTTTGCATTGTAGCTTTCAACTCCCCAGCTCTATATTCTCTACTGTAGGGACTTGCATTTAGCATACGTAACTTGTAGAAATTACAGGATTATATTGTATTCATGGTAATGTATGTTATTTAAGAGAAAGTAACACATTAGAACTATAACTTAGGGGTTCTCAGAGTCTGAATGAGCTAGAGCAATCAAAATATAGTCAAGGTTTCTCTTTTTGATTTTGTAGCAAATTTTTAAATCTCGTGCTTTTACTTGTAATCAACTCCTGTTACCCAACATAGTAGAAAACAACACTTTAAACTTAATTCTAAGTTGTTTAATTTTTTTGTTTTTAAATCATAATAAACAAATTTTTTATCTTTATTGATACTTTAATCAACATTTTCCCGGTATGGATAAACATACCGTTAAGAGAACAAAAGCTCAAGCTGATAAATATGGAAATGTTTGGGAATGGAGAAAACTTAAAACTCAGATATAAAATACTGTTATGCCTTCCAGATTGCCCATGACTCAATTAATTTGTCAGTTTCTCTTGCTCCGATTAGCTGTCAGTATACTATCTGTCTATCTCTTTCTGGCAGTCCCCTCTTGCTTGCAACCTTGAGCATTATATCGAGTTGCCGTTGTCGTTACCGTTAATGATATCTGATTGGTATATTTGTTGTAATCCTATTGTCGATGCACTTCACGTATTTAGCTCAGGTTGGCAGCTCTGCCTGTTGAGCTAATTGGATTGCAACTGTGCTGTGCAGTACTGTCAGTATTGCTCCCTCCCAGCTCTCTCCATCTCCTTTTAAACTTACCACCCCGACCTTGTAATCGCAATCATCAAAGTTGTCCCGACTAATCCTAAAACAACAGCAGCTGTTGCCTAGAGACTTACGAGATAAAAACAGATCCGATTGTGCCAACGCCATAAATTAGCCCAATATAAAGTGCAGTTGAATTACGAATTGCAATTAATTAAACATGGTTGTGAATGTATGTGTATGAGGGGGAGGCAATTACGTGCCGAGAGAGAGAGTGGGAGAGAGTGTGAGATAACCTTCACCTGGCAACAGTGGGAAAGAGAGTGACGCCATCGCGAGCTATGCAATTGGAGATAAAGACACATGGCCGTGTGTCCTTCTCTCTCTCTCTCTCTCTCTCTCTGTCACTCTTTCTCTCTCCCTCTTTCTTCTCACCTCTCTCTCTCTCTCTCCTGTTTTTCCACCCCTTGTGTATAGGGATTGCATTACGTGCGCGTAATGAGCTTAGTTGCTGTCATTAAATCAAATAATCATTGCCGGACTCCTGCAAGTTAAGCCACCTGGCAATTAGAAATCTATTCCCCAAAATGGACTCCCAAATTATTAAACTATTTGAATACCTCAAAAGCTTAAAGTCTTAAATGTTAAAAATAACATTATTTGTAACTTATTTGAATTTAAAAAAGATTCGAATTCTAATTTTTTTTATTATATTTAAAAGACTTTTTTTTTGGTCAAGTTGTTTTTGTTTCAACTTTCAACCGTTTTCTGCCTTGAAGTCATTATAAAAAATTGAAAGCTAGACAATATACATATTGAACATTTCACGAAAATAGTATAATAAAAAATTCCTATTTTTTGTGCGTAAAAGTATCGCGTTTATCATTCCTTAAAGACATTATTAAGAGTTTTGTGATTTTGCATTAATCCAACAATGAGTCAGCCGGAGAACGAGAAGGAAAATCAGAAAGCCGAGATGAACGCCTTACTGGAAAAACAATTACTTACTTCGGCAAAGGCTACCATGAGTACCGAAAGGTTGGATAAGACCGCAGCCGATCTACAAAGTAAGCTGATTCAGTTAGAACAAATCGATGGACTGCAATCTGAAGCGTCCCAATGTCGCGCCTATCTTGACGACGTCGTTAAAACTAATGTAAGAGTCCGTCATATTGTGAACTATATGCGTGGAATATATGAGGATATGCAAGACAATCTGAAAAACAATGAGAGCGATGAAGACAACTGAGAAAGTCAAATAGTTTTGTTGTATTAAATTCAACCAAACTAAAACTCATGGGTTGAGAAGGCTCTGAATATTAGTTTGAATCATCTTTAAAGATATAAACATTACAAAAATAATAATAAAAAAAAAAGTTGTTAAGATTGTTGTAGCTTAACTAGATTTAAATTCAAGTTGTTCATTATTGTTAATTAAAAATAGATTAATGAGAGTGCATGAACAATTAGAGCAAACTTGTTTATGCTATTTTAAGGTGAAAAATTCGTTTGAAATCAAAAAGTTCTAATTATGCGTATTATGTGATATCTCTGCAATTTTCCATTCATATCCATCTTCATCTCTTTCTGACGCGCTTTCTCTCTCTCTGTCTCTGTCTCTGTCTCTTTCTCTCAGTGTGTCTTTGGTGATTTGTCGTATTGGTTTGCAAGTGACTTAAATTGTTCTTGGAATTCAGATGCAATCGCCAGTGTTGAGTTATTTGTACGGATCGCTATTTATAGACCTTGTCTTTTGTATGGCATTCCAGGGGGGCGGGATCTCAACCCACGCGTTGGTCTTTGATGCCGTGTCGAGCGCAATCGTAAACACAAATTTTCCCGTTACACGTGCGGACATTTTCTTTCCATCCCCTTCCCACGTTCCCCGTCACATCAATATAATTATTATTATTGTTATTATTATTGTTGTTGCTTAGTTAGTCGGCAATTAGATAATGATTTATTTTTGCATACAACACTATTTGTTTGGAGATTGTGTGTGTGTGTGCAAGTGTGTGTGTGTGTATTATGCGAGCGCTACTTGAATTTTGATTTATTTACACGCCATACAAAATTAGCAACTAGAGATGCACGCATGTCGTGACACGCTCATGCACGTCTCAACACGCGTAAACATGTCTAAATATGACCAAACATGACTCTACAGGGCTAAAAACTATGCCAAAGTAGACAAGCTAAAATGTTGTCATCTCATATGCTCGACAATGAGTTGCCCTGTTCTTTAGGGAAGAATTATTCGATATGTGGAATCAAATGTTATGCATATAAAATGTGGACAGTGTATAAATGGATCATTACAGCATATTAGAATCTGAAATTGAACATTTTGTTTTTTTCTCTAACATTTGATTCCAAAAGAAACCATTTTAATAAATTTTCTGTTCTTCAGAATTTTTAAGAGTACTACAACCGATTTTCTAAAAGCTAATGAACATATATATATCAATCATACATATACAGTACTAATTGTAAGTTAAAATCAATACAATAATTTTTTTTTAATAACGAAAATTCAAGTATTTGGACAATTTAAAAAATGTCTAATTTTCTATTTTCTATTTCCTATTTACCTTGACCATAATTAGGGGCTTACAGTCTCCAAGCTATGCTACTTATTTTATTTATTGATTTCTATGCACAACAACAGTTATCGATAACAAACTGAGCATTTCCTACACTCATCCCTAGTAAGCAAAATGCTGCATTAGCTGACCACCACCACCAGACGTCGTGCCATAGCCCTAAGCTTTTGTGTGTATCTCTGATCTTGGCAATGAACAAAAAAAAAAAAAACAAAAAAATAAATAAAAAGAATATAGATTTCCTTGATTATTGCAATTTGTATTTAATTAAGTTGGCAACACTTTGCGGAACTTAATCGAAAAGGGGATTTCTCATTTAGTTAATGTTTGTGGTGTGCCAAAAAAAGAGAAAATGTTTAATTTGATTTATTTATTAGCTGTCCATTATTTGTTTATAAACAATAAAAGCCCACAAAAGAATGCGCATTTCAGGTTTATGAATTCAAGCAACAGCAACAACAACAACAACAACTGCCAACAGTCTATCAAAATCACAAAGAAAAAGGCAAACCAAAATCATTTTTATGGCAAATATTTATCTAACAGCATTTTAGGCGCTTTAGGAGTGGTCCGAGCGGTACGACAATGAGAAGGGGGGGGGGGAGAGGGAAGGAGGCGGTCTGACAAACGGCGCCGACAAAAGCCAAACAAAAGCCTCGAGGTCGTTTCATGTTGATATATTAATGTATGTACGTTAATTAGTGGACGCCGGAGGGAAGCGACGGATATACATATATGATTATGTAGTACATATACTCGTAGATAGATAAATACGAGTACTTCCATACGATTACAATAACAGATACAGATACAGATAGTGAGATACATTTATTTAGTTAGTTACTTGGTGGAATAGATCTCGAGAGCATTGTCATTAATAAGCTGTTCAATGTCTGTCAATCGATATTATCGGTATTATCTTATATGATTGCACTTGTTTGCATTATCGTGTCTAATTTTAATAAACTATAGCACAACTTTTAGCTGAACAGAGTTAACTACTTATTAAAAAGGAAGATCCGTTTTATGTGAATTGCCAGTTGCCTATTCTAAGGTATTACCAAGTCCACCTCTTGGAAAGTGTTGAATTAGTTTTTGATTTTCTTGCTTGATTGTAAGTATTTAACATTTCTTTCTTGTAAATATTTATCCATATTCTGGCAGATTATAGAGTAGCCGCCGCCCATTTGGTGGTCGCCACGTTTTCCTGGAAACGTAGCCCCCGTAATCCCCATAGACAACATTAATTACGTACTTGTTTATTATTTTGATGAAGTGCTGAGGTATTTGTTTTCTGCCCAAAATTGAAAGCTTAAGAAATTGCCCGGGCAACTAGATAATAAGTACATACTTATGTATGCACATATATATGTATGTATCTGTATATAAGTATATTCAAAGATGTTTTGTTATATTTTTTTTTTGTTCTTCCTTTTTTTTTTTGTTGGGTACTTTTCGCTGCTGTCAAAAGGTTAAGCGCTTCAAATTACAGGCTTCAAATTTGGTTAGGGTTAAGGTTGAATCGGACGGAAAAGCGGGAAAATCAAGTACAGGGAAGGGAGCCTTGTGTAGTACGGTTAAAGTTCAGGGTCCTATGTCTGTTCACTGACCACGCTGTGAAAATTGCGTGAATTTAATTGCGTATCAAAACACATTTCCACGGGGGCGGAAACCCCGGAAACGGAGGGGTAACAACTGAAGAGAAAGCACAACAAAAATAAACTCGAAAAGTCAAGGCACAGATACGAAACGAAACGAAACAAAAGGAAATGAAATGAGCGAGAAAACAAGTTAAATGATGACTGTGAACTGTTTTTGGTTTTTTTTCTTTGCTTTCCTCTATTTCTTTCACTTTTATATTTTTATATACTTTTTTTTTCTTTTTTCTGTTTCTTTTTTTTGATTTTCTAGTCTCTTTCTCCTTATTTGCGTATGTACTTTGGCATAAACAGAACAAGAACAACAAATTTTAAATAAATAGAATCAAATTTGGACGTGCTAAAAGTTAATGAGCGGCCCGGAAATGATTTTTAGTACCAGAGACCATCCAAATAATGGTCTGAATACTGTATTACTTGTTTATTTATACACTTTTCGCTTTTCGGCGAGACAGTGAACATCCTGCGGAATGTTGGCAATGGAACACTTGAATATTACAAGTAAAACAAACACCTATGCTAAGCGTATTCTTTAATCTATTGAGTATTGAGTTGGAACTAAAAGAAATTGAAGCTTTATCTAAGGTTAAATTGATGATTGTGCCATTTGAATTGAGTACAGTCTCATAAAGTGTGATCGGAACGAAATGGAAATGAAACACATTTATAGAAAGTCGGTTAGGAAGACGTATAGAAAGTATATATGAGCACGAATCGTTGCAACAATTGTCACAATAGAATTAGACTGATTCATGTTAGATAGAAGATTAATCTTTACATTCGCATTGAAATAATATGAGATTGGAACAACATTAAATGAGATGCTAAACAAGTTGCCATAATGCCATAAAATCTATTCTTATAGGGTAGCTTATCAGCATTAAAGTCCATCAAAGTTGACTGCCCACAGTTTCCAGTCTTTTAATAACCCATTTGAGATTCACAGAGCCTAAACTCCCAGGGATCCATTTGGTTACCCCTTTTTTGACAGGGTTATCCAAGAAAAAATAGAAAGAAGAGGGAAACAACTTTTGACTTTGCCATTCATTAATAAAAATGTCCTCAGTTAATTGTCGGGCACTTGACTGAGTCTGAGTCTGAGTCAGAGTCTCTGAGTCCAAGTCCAAGTCCAAGTTGGGGTTTTAAAACTGATGTGATAATAAGTTTCGTAGACGACCCGAAAATGGCATTCAGGAACTTTGCACGTTATTCGCCTGCTTAAGCACAAAAACACACACACACAGACACACACACTCACACACTAAAAGTAGACGGCGTCAACCAATGACAAATAATTAATTGCGCACAATTTTGGGCCTTGTGGGCTGACGCCATTCTCTTCGTCCTTCTCTTCGTCCTCGTCCTCGTCCTTGTTCTCGTTCTCGTTCTCATCGTCATCCTGTTTCGTCCTCGTCGCATTACGTATCCATTTATAAATGGTACACGCATATTTATGCGAACCCCTTATAACCCCTTCGTCCTTTCTTCGTTTGCCAGCCACAATTGTTGGCTGTTGGCTTTTCGAGCCAACGCTGCGTATGAATGTTGCCTGCTCTCCTACCGGATGCCCCTCTCAACGCAATCGCCATTGAGTCGAATTGTGTAAATAATGCGATAGACTTGGCTGAGCAAAAGGACACGTCTCCGTCTCTGTCTCAATCTCAATCTCAATATCCATCTCCTGTCTCCTGTGTCCTGTGTCCGTCTCTTCACCCGTCTTCTGTCGCCTTTAACCGTTTCCATTTCCATCTGCCGTCAATGTTTCGCATCAATGCGATATGATTTGATTGCACTTGAGAAACGGATGTGTGAGCGGACAGCTAATTGAAGAGGCTGCCAGGACATTGATCGGGTCGATTAGACGCCGGTGCTTGCCAATAATTGGCCTCATATCGAGATAAAGGCATCGACTTAGTTGGCTAAAACTGCTCAAAAGTACGAGTAAGAGTAGCTCGCCGAAAAAGAAAGGCAAACAGCAACAGTCACAGCATACGAATAAATAAAAGTTGCCTGACAAGCCTTTACCCTACATGAGATTGGGGCTAAATAAACTGCTAACCAAAATATTTAGCTCTTAGAATTATCGAGTTTCTTGAGGTAGAGATGGTTTATAAGGTACAAATGTCTATATATTGCAAAGAAAAACTAAGTTACTTTCTATAAAATGTAGATAAGTATCCGGACGGATTCACTGAGTCAACATCGTGGAGACGAAATGGGAAGAGCTACGGGGCTGAAGTTTTTGTTGTATCTGGATATTCTTGTTTTATTTTTCTTTTATGGTGAAGTTCTTACTTTTGTTTTTGACAAAGAGTTGATGGCATCTCTTATACCCCTTTGTCCCATGTACAGGGTATCAAAAGAAAAGCAAAAGAAAAACTGTTACAGAACGTTTCGAGGCAAACAAAGGCGCCTTTTCAATGCATGTGACGGCGCAGCTGGAGGCTTGTATTTTGTAAATCATTAGTCAACAGAATGTTCTCTCTTTGTGTAGGTGTGTGTGTATTTCTGTGTTTGTGTGGTGTGTGTGTGTGTGGTGAGTGTGTGTGTGTAGCTATTATCCTCGTTTTGTCATCAACAGCAGCCTGCACTAGATTAGAGACGAGTGCAATGTGCGATGTCATCAGCATTAGTGACAGGCCACAAGCTGCGAGATCGTCCAGATCCTCGCCAAAGGACATGGTGACAAAAAAGAAGAAGAAAAAAGGTGTAAAACAGTTGAGTATGTGTGTGTGTGTGTTTGTGCTTGTGAGGGAAAGATAAGCATTAGACAGAGTGACGCAGTTGAAGATGGCAGCAGGTGGAGACAGAGAGAAGTAGTAGATAGAGGCAGAGGCAGAGGCAGCCAGAGAAAGAAGGAGATTGAGCGCAAGAGAGAGAGAGAGAGAGAGAGAGAGAAAGAGAAAAAGAGAGTGTGAGCAGAAGAGAAAGAGGAGAAATGGTCCTGGTGGCTAATGATGCTAACATTAGGCGACGCGTTTTATGTGTGTGCACGTAAGGATGCTTACCAGTGATGGTACAAAAAAAGGACAGGCCTAGCACAAAAATCAACTGAAAAATGAATTAAACAAATAAAAATGGTGCAAGTCAATTTGTTCCATATTAAATGTGTTGATTTAAGATATATCAGATGAGTGCCAAAAATCTCTACAGATATTCCGCTCGAAGTTTATTTTTGAAACATATTTTCAAAGACACATTAATTGTCTTACAAAAAATCTATTTCGATTTCCTAAAAAGTTTTAAATTATGAGTACATTTAATACAATAATAACTAAATTTAAAACCTACTCAAACTATAAAACGATTTAATTTAATAAATTTACAATTTTATAAAATCATCCGACACATTCTGTTTAGTATTAGTTGCTTGGCTTAAGGAACATCGAGCATTTAAAATTATAAGAAGTTATTTAACAACTGTATATTTTTTAAAAGATTTTGTCAATTAATTTTTTGGTTAGCGTAATTTGTATTTCTGCCTAGCATTTCAATTTATTGTATAAATGTTTCAGATATTTGATTTCACTTAATTTTTTATTCCAAGCCTAATTTTCTTGTGCCCATGATATGATCAATTTTAGAATTTATAAAACAGGAGAAGTATGTTTGACCTTTTAAACGGCTGAAGTAGTTTTTAAAAGAAAAAAAAGCGCAAATCTATCCGGAAAATGGTTAAATTGTCA
Organism: Drosophila neotestacea; assembly: GCA_035044365.1. NCBI lineage: Eukaryota > Metazoa > Arthropoda > Insecta > Diptera > Drosophilidae > Drosophila > Drosophila neotestacea. Next base: position 738,494 of record JAWNMD010000105.1, read on the forward strand.
ACGCTGATGCTTACACAAAACACACACACACAACACACAGCACACACGCACATTGGCAGGGACATATACTGAATGTCAAGGCAGCGCTGCGTTACATAAGCGACGCACAAATGTATGCTACACTTTTTGATGGCCACCTCTCCTATCTCCTTCTCCCACTCCCACTCCCTCTCCCACCATGAACGCTTGTTATTTTTGGCCAGGCCTAAAGTGTTGCGCTGCAGCTGCTGTGGCAGTTGACTGTGTGTTTGCCACCTCAAAAGCCATAAGCCACGCCAAATTAACATGACGAAATGATGGCAGCCAAAACGGGCAACAACAACTGAAGCATTGACATGGAATAACGGGAATGGAACGGGTAGTGAATGGAGGCATTAAAGGATAGAATAGAACTAACTCACATTAAAGTCTTAGAGAGGGAGGAAGCTGTGGCAGCTGAGTGCATTATAGATAAAAATAATCTTAAGAAATTTCAAAACTCACAGAAAAACCTCGCAAAAGTGATTTAAAAGTATTCTCTTTTTTTCCTTTTTATAATTTTTCCTTATTATCAATCTCTAAGTTAGGTAGTATGTACGTAAATATATTATATCATATTGTGTGGAATTTATTTATGTTGATTCGTTATATATAAATAGGCAACTAGGCTACTATAATTCCTCATGCAGGCATGTTTAAATCTAAAGCGGTAGTTGTTAATATGGTATTCATTTTAACTTTTATTTTGATTAAAATATCAAAAACTGTATGGATTTTAGTTCTGGTTAATTATAAATTATTTTTTGATAAATATTAAATATTTTTTGATAATTATTATTAGATTAAAACTTGATATGAGAGTTATTTTTTTAGTTTTGTGCTAAAAATCAGCAAATAATTTTCATATTATACATTTTCATTTTAATCAAAAATTGTTTAGATCAAAATTACATATGAAATATTATTCAAAAACATTAACATAGCCCATTTTTTATATTAATTAACATTTCGTAAATATTTTGAGATCGAAAAATTGGTTATCTTTTTTAGCTTTTGATAAAAATTATAATGAATAATTTGTATTATCCTTACTAGAAATTGTTAATAAAAAGAAACAGAATGCATTTTTGGAGCGAAGCCTTTAATAAAGTGCCGGCTTGTCAGAGAAATATTATAAGATTTGTAATTTTTATTGAATCGAATTAACATCAGCATTTGATGTGTATGTGAGTATGTGTGTGTGTGTGTGTGTGTGTGTTTATGAGTGTGTGTGTTTCTTGAAGCAGCAATGCGATTGCATGCCACAAACTCTTAAGGCACAACTGTTCAGGGTAATGGAAACAAAACATATATGTGCATGGAGCGAGAGAGAGGGAGAGAAATGGAGCTAGAAATTGTAGGAGAGTAAAAGAGAGATAAAGTGATAGAGATGGTGAGAAGGGGGGAAGGGTGTAGCAACATGAAATATTCAAAATACGACATGTAACTGTCATAATCAAGGAGCGGCCAGCAAAATTGTTCAACATCAGAAGCAGCAGCAAAGAACGACAAGGACACCGACAGACAGGACAATGGGACAGACAAAGAAATTGAGAAAAAGTGAGAAAGAAAGAGAGAGAGATATAGAGAAAGAGAGAGCGGCATAGGTAGGTAGAGAAACTACTAAAATCCAACTAAAACTAACCCTCATAGTCATAGTTTAATATCTGTTTAACATGTCAGTGATGTTGTATGTGTGTGTGCGTGTGTGTGTGTGTGAGCCGAGACAGTTGTTGTTGTTGCTGTTGTTGTACTCCATGTGGTTGTTCTTGTTGTTTTAGCCACAAAATCCCCAAAGTGATTATATTAATACAACATGAGCCACAAGTGTGTTGCATACATTGAAACAAAAACCTCAAAAACTATGCCAACTTTACACACACACCCACCCACACACACATACAGCAAGCACACACACACACACACACACACAAAGCAAAACGTTTAGTGGTGTTCCTGGGTCCCGTTCAAAGCGAATCAACATAAAATATGAAATATACATAAGCCAACGAGGCAACTGTAATAAAATAATAATAAAAACAACAACAAAAAAAAACAAGAACAAAATACATTAATAAAAAAAAAGAGAAAAAATACGAACCAAAAAATGAAAGAAAATCCAGAGAAGTTCCGTGTTTTGTAAAATGCGAGAGCGCCTAAAATTATGCCAAAGAAAATTAACTTTTCATGCGTTAATATACAAACACGGGGAAAAGCAGGCAAACAGTGAAAACATGAAAGTAAAGAACGTCAAAAAAAATATCACAGTTCACAGTACAATTAGCGACGAGTAATATACCCTGTACTTTATGGAGGGTAAGAAAATTGTGTCCCCCTTTAAAGTTTTCAGGGATTAACTAAACTCCATTTATATTTGGTTCATTGTCTTAAAGTAAAATGCAGCCCTGATTTAATAAAATTAAATTTAAAATTAATACAAAAATTATATTTCACATTTTTTAGTGAGGCATTGACTTTCATTCCTTAGTTAAATTCGTCAACTTCAATTCAATTCAAATTTGCAAAATTCGGCAAAATCTTGAGAAAAGTAAAACATGCCCAACTTTATGTACAATATGTGATCAATGCTTATAGGGTATGTAAAAAGTAACTAAAGCTGCAGTGTTTTCCAGTAAAACAGCTTGTCCTATTGTTAAATATAGTATCATACCCGTTCAATATGTATGCAGGGTATTCAAAAAATGAAAAGAACTAAAGTTTTTTGCTCCTTGCTTTCATTCAGTTCTGACTTGAAGTTATGCATAACCATGCTTAAATCTAACTAACCTGTCCTGTAAGGAACACTAAAACTTAGCCCCAAACTTTGTGTTGAGTTTTTCAGAAATACGTTCTGCAACGAGAAAGAGAAAGATAGAGGTTAAATATGTGTGTGTGTGAAAGATGCGAGATGGAGAAAGGTAGAGAGTCAAGTTTAAATATTTAAAGTTATATAGGGATTGTGTATGCGTGCGTGTGTGTGTGTGTGTGTGTGTGTGTGTGTGTGTGTATTTGTGTGTGTACAGCATCCAGAGAGTTCCCTGAACTTTTGCTTTGCACAATTGTTGCTGTGAGTTGGCCTTAATTTGGCAAATCAAGCAATGTTATGTACTTTTGTGTGTGTGTGTGTGCTTTTTTATTATTTTCTTTTTTTTGTATACCGTATATAATATATAAAATGGGATAGCGGAGAGACATGAAAGCAGAGCAGACAAAGTGGCAAAGAAAGAGCGAGGATAACAGGGTGTGTGTGAAGCCTTTGCAACGTTGAACGTGGTTCTTCTTCTTAACCACGGCAATTCAAATACATTTAACCGGAGAGGTGCGGGATCAGTTATTGATTTAACGTTCGTCACGAGCGTTCGTCACTGTCACCCATGGCTATTTGGAACCTGGGTAACCCCTACACTGCCAGTGACCATGAAGCTCTGTTGTTTTCAATAGCTGATAGAAGCCGCCAACATATCAACCAGCCTTCAAGGAGATTATCCTATCGAGTGGAATCTCTCCGGGTGCCAAATTTCGTAACTGCGATGAGGAGCTTGGAGATTTCAGGTTCAGCGCAACAGATGGCAAATCAGCTTTCAAGCCATATATTATACTCGCATGCGATGCTAGTATGAGCCACAAAAAGCCATTTAGGGGCAACCAGTCGCCGACTTATTGGTGGACCAAAGCGATTTCTGAGACAAGAAGCATCTGTCTTTCTGCCAGGAGGAGATTTCAGCGGGCCCGTAAAATAAATGCCAGCAATTGGCCAGAGTTACATGCATTTTGCAGCGCAGTTAAAAGAAATCTGCAAAAAGGCGATACAGTTGAGCAAACGAGAGTGCTTCCTGCAACTATGCGATTCAGACCATGACCCGTAGGGAAGAGCATATAAGACGGTTGTAAAACGCATACATGCCAACAAAATCTGAGGCGCCTTCTGACCCAGTGCAACGGAAAGCAATTGTAGAAGCCTTATTCCCAGTACCTGCACAGATTTGGCCACGAAAGATCACCACTCTGTAGGTGGTGCGAAAATGTTACGGAGGATGCTGAACACATCATTTTTGTCTGCGGACGTTTTGAGAACGCTTGAGAACCAATCTGTGGCAATCTGCTGGTCGTGTCCTCACAACCAGCACCCTGGTTGACACTATTTTGGACGGCTTTTAATAATTTTGCTGCCGTTACCATGAAGGAGCTCCGTATGTAGGTGCGAGCGTCTAAGGAGGGAGGCAGCATAAGGAGTTCCATCGACCATGCGGAAGAAAGGCTTCGCGGCCGTCCCGCAGGGTAGCGGAATTTCTTATGTTTAGTTTATTATTGTTTAGCTTTTAGTTATTGTTAATAAAGAATTAAAAAACACCCACATATATATATATTTACATATATATGTAATAAAATTGCCCCATAGCTGTGCCTAATGAACTCAATTTCCATTTCCTTGCACCCCCATTGTCTCTTGCTATCTCTATCTCCCTTTTGCTCAGTCCCTCTTGCATGTTACGTTTTCTGGTTGAGCTGCTTCAGTGCCAGCGTTGCCAGATCGTTGGGGGCTCTCCACTAATGCGTCTCCATTCTCCGACTCAGTTGGCGTTCCCACATTGCTATTTATCTCGCCTGCTGTGGGGACCTCCATGCACATTAACCTCTTTGTTAATCATTTATAAACAAATGCAAATAAAATATAAAATACACAACCAACCAGGTAGGCAACCAGGTAGGCAACCGGGTAGGCAACCAGGTGAGCTGAGCTGTTGCTGAGCTGAAGCTGAGCCAAAGCCGAAGCTGAAACTGAAACTGTAGCCAAAGCTGAGCCAAGCAAACGACGAACGGCTATGCAAATAAACAGCGAACAAATGAGCAGCGAAACAAGCGAAGAGCACAAAGAAAAATACAAAAAAAAAACGTACAACAAATAAAAGTTAACTACAATACGCCAAAGATTTGATACTCTTTTGTGGATTAAAAATAAATTATTTAATACAAAGAATGGTTTAAGCCCCCTTCAGACGGCTTTAGTAAGTTCTTTCCAAAACCAAATGAATTCAGCTTTAACTTTTGTAAACATTTGAACAAGCCAAAAGAAATTGTTAATTAGAAATATGATATATTAGTTCAATTTCAAAATGAATATTAGCCACTCATAAAAATAAAAAAATAAAAAAAAATACAAAAAAATTGTTTTAAATTCAATTTTCAATTTAATTTATTTTTATATTAAGAAACAACAACATTATTCATACCAAACTCTATCAGCGTTCAATGTTATTTATTTCTATTAATTATTAATTTAAACTTCATAATGTTATATTATTATTTCAACATTATTTCTTACCCTCTCTCTCTCTCTCTCTGAAAAAAATTAAACTTGACTCAATCGGAACGTATAATAATAATAATATTTCATGCTAACTGTCTCCTCTTTAGTGCCAAAATAATAATACCCTCTGCAAGGGTATTCAAAATATAAGAAGGAACAGCGAGGAATGAAAACACAAGAAACACACACAAACAACAAATGGGAAAGGGGGAGTTTTTGGGAGGGGTTTAGCTGTAGGCCATCAAAATGCAAGTCAAATACGCAGCTGTGAAAAAGTAGAAAGAACAAAAAAAAACTTCCTAAGAGCTAAGTGAACATTGTTATAATACAAAGCATAGATTCGGCTTCCATTTTGCTCCCATTTGCCATTTCCATTTCCAGCTAAAAAACCAAATCGAGTTTGATATAAAAAGTGCGGTTTATTGCGTTTTACAATACAGTTTCAAAAGGTTCATAACAAATTGTATTGTGTATTTATTGATATTTTACAAGGAGTAACACGAATCAAAGGCAAATTAAGAACGAATGTGGAAATCGGGACGAATTGTCACTTGAAAATAAATTGAATCAAGTCAATTACAGAATTCTAGGAATTTTCTCCATTTTGTATTCAAATCATTAAAAGTTTTTTGAAAATTGTATGACAAGTGTAGGTAAAAGTGAAATTCAAATTAAAAAACATATGTACATATTTAGATACAAATCATCTTTAAACTGTAAATTAATCTTAGATTAATCAAATTAATAATGAAAATAAATTTTCAAAACTACAATAAGGGATATATTTAATTACTAATTTATTTATTTCATTCTAATAATTATGTTAGATTCTTACTTATAATATTAAAACATAAAAAAAATATAGCGCAAGCTAACTTTGGCGCGCCAAAGTTTGGATACCCTTGCAGTGCCCTGTGTAAGCCGTCAGATTTTTTACAAAATTTGTTGATTTTGAACCGATCGATCCTATGGCAGCTATATGATATAGTAGTCCGACTTACACCAAATTTGGTCAGCCTATTTAAAACTTAGTCAAACACAGAATGTGTATATTTGGTTGAGATATTTTGAGAAACAAAAAAGGTTTTCATACTAAATATTGTTTTCGATCCGATCGTTCCTATGGCAGCTATATGATATAGTAGTCCGATTTACACCAAATTTGGTCAGCCTGTTTAAAACGTAGTCAAACACACAATGTGTATATTTGGTTGAGATATTTTGAGAAACAAAAAAGTTTTCCATACTAAATGTTGTTTTCGAACCGATCGTTCCTATGGCAGCTATATGATACAGTAGTCCGATTAACACCAAATTTGGTCAGCCTGTTTAAAACTTAATTAAACACACAATGTGTATATTTGGTTAAGATATCTTGAGAAACAAAAAACTTTTTCATACTAAATGTTTATTTCCAACCGATCGTTCCTATGGCAGCTATATGATATAGTTATCCGATCCGGCCGGCTCCGACATATGTGCTGCGTGCAGCAAAAAGACGGATCTGTACCAAATTTCATTGAGATTGCTTCAAAACTGAGAGACTAGTTTGCATAGAAACAGACGGACAGACGGACAGACGGACATGGCTATATCGACTCAGCTCGTCGCCCTGATCAAGAATATATATACTTTATGGGGTCTGTGAGGCTTCCTTCAATGCGTTACACATTTCGTGACAAAATTATAATACCCTCTGCAAGGGTATAACAATTCAACAAATTGGTGTATAAATTGTTTTCACTCGAAAAATTGTTATAAAGTTTAGTAGCTAAATTGATGTGAAAGTGGAAACAACTTTAGGCAAAATTTCGACTGAAGAGAATTGAAGATGCTTGATATTAAAGTCAAGTGAACTTGAGTTGTATTAACTTTAGATATTTTGTACACTTTAACACGTTTCCATGCATATTTGAGACTCGATTATAAATTTAAATAATCTCTCAACTTTACACTGAGCATTGCAAATTGCATTTTGAGCTGTCACGCGTAGCAATCTTCCAACTTCCTGTCGGACTAGGACTAGGACTAGGACAAGAACGTGAACGATGACGATGAAGACGAGGACAAGGACAAGGACGAGGACGAGGACAAGAACCAGGGCATGGACTTGGCTCCTATTGACTTGATAAAACTTTTAATCAATGCTGTGAAAGTGAAAAGGACGCTGGCCAAGGAGGTAAGATGGGATTGTAAGAGGGGTGGGAAAAAGGGAGACAGACAACAGGAGAAAGCGGGAGAAAATGTGGGTTGTGCCAATTTCACAACTGCTTTCATATGCAAAAGATTCCAGTGGCGCTGGAGCGCATAATTAGTTTGGCCAGCTGTCTGTTTGACTGGGTTTAGATCCGGCTACATCAACTGTACATGTCCTCTGCCTATGACAGTTTCAGGTCCAGTCCAGTCCAGTTCAGTTCAGTTCCATTTAGTTTAGTCCCTTCCTTCTGCCCCCCTTTGACTCAACTATATCCTGTTGCCGTGCCACTTGCAACTATTTGCGTGTCTCAATGTTTATGAGGTTTTTGTTGAGTGCGCTGCCGAGGATGAGCCTGAAACACATTTCCTTTTGGCCTAATGATATTTTAATTAATTATGTGCCACCCATTCCTGGCCAGGCCAAGGTCAGTTTGTCAATTTGTCCGCTTGTCAATTGCGCTTGTTGCCAGGCAAATTTTAATCAAATTTATTTTCACCTGAGTTTTGCAATCTCTTTTCTCATAGTTATTCATTTGATTTGTAGACCCTGCACTTGAACAGTACAAAGGGTCTCACTTACAGGACATACATATATTTAGCTAGACAGCTAGACAGACATTTGAAGAATTACTTCTTACATAATAAGTACAGGCTCAGTAAAATGGTGTTAAGCTTATCAAAACCAAGTACAAGGTCAATTACAGCCGAGTGCTCTCGACTGTAGCCTTTGCTATTATTTTCCTTCACTTATTTTTCGGCGATTTGGTAAATCAAATTGAGAACCTTGAACTTATTTCTCTCCACTTGATATTTTCATTTATAGTTATTGCAGGTAATTGCCTGCCAGGCCTCAGTCCGCAGTCCGCAGTCCTCAAACCTCACACCTCAGTCCCAACCCTCTCAGTAATGCCCCATATAGTAGTATATACCTCTACCCCTGTAACCAGTCACAGTCCTGGCATTATCAGCAATGAAGTCGACGCCTGTCAGCGACACGACCCCCACTCCAAACCCCCTCTAACGGTTTATTTGTAAAGCGCTCAAACTGTCAAAATGGCGTGCGGCACACCAACAGCAACAACAACAACAGCAACAACAATGTTTGGTAAGTCAATAATGTAATTTTCTCATTTCATATTTTCCTCACACATATATACACTCAAGCACACACACACACATAATATATATATTTATATATACATATATATATGCTTTCATCGCATTACCTCCCGAAACATTTTTATAGCTCCATAAGTATTTCATATTTATTTATTTCCTCAAGCTCTGACGTACATATTTCTTGAAGAGAGGCAAACACCGAATAAAGTATATTAAGAATGAGAGATTGAAGAGGAAGAAGCCTTCCAAAGAAGAAGAAGAGCAGAGAACATAGGAGACAGAAGATTACAGTTTAGCAAACTAAATATCCAAGTTTAGCTTACAGAGTATCTTCAAGAGAATCAAGAAAGCAAAAGAAACAAAGGAAAAGCTTACAAGCTTATCTTAAATAAATTTGTAAAATATTTAAACTTTCAAGTTTAGGCTTATAAAAGAATAAACGGCAAATACTATAGTTTCTATTTATATAAATAATTTCGTTAAATAAAAAATAGAAATAAAGAAACACATGGGAAACGGTTGTAGCTTTCTTTTCTTTAATTTCCTAAAAAACAATATGTACTTAATACTCTATACAATTTTTTCCCCTTAAATGTTTACAACTATTTGCAGCAAGCTTTGAATTTCTTATCGGGTTCAACATATAGCAATTGAAGTTTAACATATTCCTTCATTCGGTTTTTCACCTTGAAATGGACACGTACTAAATACAAAACAGACAAAATTAAAATCTAAGGATTTCAAACACTTTTAGCAGCCCATATCCATTTTTATTTATATATATATACAATATTTTAGTAGCTGCTGTCAACGGTAAGTGTTTACCGGGAACTATGGGTTCTGGGTTATTTATTGTCTTAGTCCATACATGGCTTTGACCTGCCCCTTTAGGCAAGGTCATGTCATCGCCTAACATTATTAAGGATAACAAATCGCAGAGCTCATTTGAGATCGGACTAAATCAGACACTTGAAGAGCTGCAATTAACATTTGAACAGATGCCGAAACCACAAAAAGCACAATATGCCTATCTCTGTCCGGGACCGCAGCAATTGATTACTGTACCAGCTCCAAGTCAAATACAATTACAGCCCATGGATCCGATGAGTCGTTTGAGAGCCAGTAAAGTATGTAATGTGTTGCTGGCCAGACTTTGGCGTCGACGTTGCGCCGAAGTTTCAGATCTTCATGAACTGATTCGCAAATATCAACAAAAGGTAGGAAGTTTATAGATTTCAACACTTTGAATTTTTATTCTAAGATGTTTGGGACTTGTAAAGTTACCAGTCCCAAAGGGTCAACAGAATTTCATCTTGCATTACTTTGTCAAAACTAACCCGATTATCGTGCAAAATCTTGACCAACATTAACCGCCGTCTGTCTGTCTGTCTGTCTGTTTATCTGTCCCTTTTTGGAACACCTAGATCTCAGAGACTATAAAAGCTAGAGATACCAAACTTGGTAGGTATGCTCATCTATATCTTGCATAGATCTTGTTTGTTTTCGAATTTTGCGACTCTTTTATTACAAGACCAACTTTAATGTTAGGGCCTTAAGATCTGGCCCATATACTAAACACCATAGTCTGAAATTGTCCTAAAAACTTCATTTCGATCGGACAATCAACGCGGAAGTTATTCAACAAACAATTTTAGGAGGAAGAGATGGTAGCGACCTCTGTGTTTATTAACTGAAAATCTTTTGTGAATGCGTTGCACTCGAAAAATGGGTTCTCTTTTCACCACCTTTTGCCCTTTCCCATAAGTACAGAGTCTCCTACTGTCGAGCTTGCTATACTGTAGCTTAATGTATTCTTGTATATATAGATAAGTCTATAAGGTTCCCCTTTTGGTTTGTGTTTAAAGATATTCAACTCTTTTCGTTTCCATTCTTTAGGCTAATAAAATGCGAGACGATTTGTTTTTGCACCACAACTTGATATGCCGTGAACAGCAACGTTCCGATCGCATTGAATTGGAGTTGCGTCGATTTAAAAAGGAGACAGCAGCAAGGTCTCACAATTGTGCGACCATTGACAATGCCTTGTATGAGTCACGTTTGCAGGAGTCTAAGTTGCGCTCGGAGTTGGAGTCAAAGACACAAGAATGCAACAATTTGGCCGAATTGTTAAACAAAACTAAAACTGAAATGTTTCAGGAATTTGGCAAGCTGCGTAATTGTGCAAAGGAATTGGCCGAACAACAGCGACAAAATCGCTTACTAGAAATTCACAATGCTGAATTGGAAGATGAGGTGAGAATTGAGAATCAAAATACTCACTGACTAAAAACTGACTATTGACTTATTATACATATAAATATATTATAGATATTGACGCTTAAGGATCGCTTTCAAGTGCAGCATGACGATATTGTTGTAGCCGTGCACATGAAACAGGAGAAACTGGATGAGGCTTATGAGACTCTCAAGGGAGTTGAACAGGAACTAGCTGTATTGGAGCTGTAAGTAGTCGCAGGACTAGTTACAAAACCCTTATGGAGTTTATAATAATCCTATTGTAAGAGCATTTTTAGCTCAACTATAGACTATGATAGTTAGGTAGCCCAACAGCTTGTACAACTGAAGCTAAGCTCCGTTATGGTCCACAGAAAGATACCTAATCGTTATGAACTGTATATGTCTATAACTCAAGTACTTGCTGTGGTTTAGCAAATTTTAGAAGGGAGTCGGGTCTGATATGTCCTACATCGCTTAGGGATTGTAGTTCATGTACCCCGTACAACTTGGAGTTGTTTATGGACTCTAGACATAAGCAATTTTGAACATCCGAAATTGTAGCAAAACTTTCCATAAAGTTTTCAATTTCTTTGTTCTCGTGTATTCATTTAAAATCATCAAATTACGTTTCCATATGAAATTTAACTTTTTGTAATAGGGATTAATATCGGAAGAAACTTTAGTTCTTTCTCTCAAGTAATCCTCTCCCATTGCCCCCCCTTAGCAAACGTAATGAACTGTTGAGAGATAATCAAATCGATCCAATGCTGCAAGAGTTAAATAGACTGCAACATAAGACTGGAATCATTCGGTATATAATGAGCTTACAGTGGCCCAACTTTGAATGGATATCATTTGAGCAAGTTGCAAAATATCTGGCCTATATGCTGCATAATCAATTGTCAAGACCGAGAATACCCAGATCATCGACGGGTTTATGTATGGCAACTGTGCTTATGATCGGTGTCATTTATTGAGGATTGTTTTTAGTAGAATATATTTTAAGGATGCAGGACCTTGCAGTTGACAATTAGCAAACGGACTATTTGGTGATTCGTTTTATCTAATTCGTACTTTTTATTCTTTCATCAACATCTCTTTTATGCATCAATAGTTTTTCAAGTTCACATCACCAAATATCCATATCCAAATTCTTGTCTGCAAAAGTATACTAAATTATAGTTTTGATCAAACAAAAATTATAATAATATTAATATAAATAAAAATGAAAATAGAAATAGAAAAAAAAAACGATAAACATATATAGTATAGTTATTAAAGAAATGACAACGACAACAATTGCAGTTCACATCAATTGTTGTTAGCTCAATTAGTGCATAATACAATAACAACAATAATCATCACAATTGTCAGCTGAGTAAATGAAAATAGAGAGGCGGGTTGTGTTTATGGGAAGGAAGGCTTTGTTGACCACAAAGCAAATACCTTTTGACATTTGCACAGCTCTTTTAGCGTTATTGTGGAAATAGAACAGGAAATTATATTGGCATTTTCATCAGCCTAATGCCAAAACAACAACATTGGACATTGGAAATGTGAAAGGTGCAAACCGCAACGCAACTTTAATTAAACAAAATAGTTTGCAATGTAATTCAATACGCCGCGTGTGCGAGTGTAGGTGTGTGTGTGTTTTTTTTTTTTTTTGTATTCATTTATTGGCTATCTTGATATTAACAATAATTTAACGAAATTTTAATTTATAGAACATTTAGAAGAAAAGAAAAGAAAAGAAAAGAAAAAAGAAGGCGCCAGCTGTCTGCGGTACGGCCGATAAAGCATTGCTTCGCAGACTCCTTGACTCCTCCTTGACTCTACTCCATTCTTCTGCGCCGTTCGGCTCGCCTCAGCTCAGTCATCACTCTGGCTGCAAAAGAGCAGACTGCGTTCCATTTCTGTAACGACTCCAGCATTCCCTGTACCAAGTTATCCACGGTTATGGATCTTCCCATAGACTCCTCCAGCTCCTGTCTTTGCGTGTTGAACCGCCTGCACTTGAAAAGCACATGATGCGCGTCTTCCACCGTGAACCGTCCGCAGTGAGGGCACTCATCCGAATCATCATGGCCAAAACGCTTTAAGTAGCTTCGAAAGCATCCGTGGCCAGATAAGAGTTGCGTCAAGTGGAAGTTGACTTCTGTGTGTGTGTGTGTGTGTGTGTGTGTGTGTGTGTGTGTGTATGTGTATGTGTGTGTACAAGTGTGTGTGAGCCATCAGCAAACACCTGTCGACGGTTAATACTGTGGAGTCCACAGGTCTTTTTGCCTTTAAGCATGCATTAAGTTTATCTTGTCTCCATAAAAATAATAAAAATATACCTCTTTATGAGGTAAAAGTTTTAGTGCCGAAAGAATTTTGCGACTTCCAGTTAATTAACTAATGCATTTAGTTGGTTAATTAATTAATTTTAACGCTGTCAAACTATTTGTGGAATATTTTAGAAAAGTTTATTTACTAAACATCTTCGTCACTAGCATGGACTGCCGTTCCAGGTGATAAATGTTGCTCATTTCTTAACAATTTGTCAGAAGCGTCAACAAGTTGAGAATTATAAGCGTTTTGTTTTGCAATTTCAATACATTATGCCTCGAATCAACGACGTCATAAGTTGGCAGCACCTTACCGTTAAGTGGACAATGTTGATGGAAAAAAGTGCTGCCATATGGTGTAATACATTGCTATGTTATCAAATATCATATTATTAAATATCGCAAATGAAATAAGTTTTTTTTTTGGAACCTGACGCTGTTTTTCAAAACCAAATTTATTCAAGATAGGATTACAAACCGTGACTAAATTAATTTTCCATTATCATTAGATAACTTTTATTAACCACAAATTAAATTTGCCGTGATTATTCAACAAAATTACAAAACGAAATGAAAATTTGCAAGCATAATGATCGTTTTATACCTGTGAGAACTTGAGTCAAGTGCTCATCCCACAGTACTTGAAGTACTTTGATTGAATTACAGTTGTGTATTCTTTGTCGTTGGTATAATAAAAAATTACACATACGGCCACAGGGTTTGTTAAACTTTTTTTCGCTCAATACATATGCCTACAGTGCGTCAAATAAGTCTTGACTCACCTCTAATATATATATATATATTTCATTCATTATAATATAAACATGATTAAATGTTATTAAAATATCTTATTATGAACATACCAAGTAACTTAAATTTCAAGTTTATTACTTACAAAGATGGTGTTAAATATACATATATATAAATAACGTAGTACATTAAATTATTTGATGCACTGTATGTGCTTACTAATATGCAACCTTTGAGAAGCATTGTGGAAGAATGCTTGCAAAAACTACTCAATCACTTAAAGCTTAGTTGCCAACAGTTTTAATAACACTGTGCTAAAGACACTCACCTGCGAGGTGCTCACAACTGCCCTTTCTCTCTCTCTCTCTCTCTGTCTCTCTCTCCGTCTTCTTTTAGCAGCTGGCTGCTCTTTGGGCAACTGACACCTGCTTGTTGTTATTGCAATGCTTGCTAATTTGTTGCATTTTTGGTCTTATTATACAAAAAAAAAATACACACTAGAAAAAAATCAAATCAAATAAAAAAGCAACGAAATTAAACGCATTTCAAGATGAGCTAATCCAAAACTATGTATGTACATATATGCACGTACATTTTAATTATATGGTATGCATAACAAGTAACTGTATTAATGCTACTTTTTCTTTTTTTTTTTGCCAATATTTTTTTTGTTGCTGTTTTTTTTTTTATTCGCGCTGCCAAACAATCGAAACCGAAACACGTTGCTGTCGTGACGTTGTTGTGTTTATCGGACCAATGGGTGCGAGTATACGAATACGACATACGAGCACGAGTTCGAGCACGAGCGAGCGCGAGCGGGCTAACGGGAAAAGCTCAGCAAAGCAACTGATCGACCGGCTGAGAGCGAAAGCAAATATGGATACGCACGCCTTGCAGTCGTTGTAGCTGTCAGTGTTGCCACCCTGGCTTATTTATGGCTAGATTTGGCTGTTTTATTTTTGCAACAATAGGTAAAGTCTATGAAATTCTACAAGCTAGAAATCTAAAATGATTCGAGTACACGGAAAAATCAAATTAATTGTAAGCAATTCTAATTTATAATAATTGCAATTGCAAACTATAAGCTAAAAATCTAGCTATTTTTCATTTACAGGAATGATTCGACCACAAAGAATAATAAAATTAGTTAAGAACAATTTTAAACTAAATACATTTGCGAACAAAGAAAATTTTTGAAATTCGATAAGCTAGAATCTAACATGATTCGAGTACACAGAAAAATCAAATTAACAAGCAAATCTAATTTACTATAATTGCAATTGCAAACTAAAGCAAAAATCTAGCATTTTTCATTTACAGGAATGATTGCTACAAAGACTAATTTAGTTTAGACTTCTAACTAAATACATTTGCAAAAAAGAAAATTCTTTGAAATTCTATAAGCTAGAAATCTACAATGATTCGACTACACAGAAAAATCAAATTAATTCTAAGCAATTCTAATTTATTATAATTGCAATTGCAAACTATAAGCTAGAAATCTAGCTATTTTTCATTTACAGGAATGATTCGACTACAAAGAATAATAAAATTAGTTTAGAACAATTCTAAACTAAATACATTTGCGAAAAAAAGAAAATTCTTTGAAATTCTATAAGCTAGAAATCTACAATGATTCGACTACACAGAAAAATCAAATTTGTTCTAAACAATTCTAATTTCTTATAATTTAGAGCTCTAGCTATTCTTCGTTCTCCAGAATGATTCGACTACAAAGAATAATAAAATTAGTTCTAAACAATTTTTAAACTTTTTATATTTGCGAAAACAAGAAAAGTCTAGGAAATTCTGTTAGCTAGAAATCTAGCCATTTTCAAGTTTCAAAAATGATTGGACTACACAGAAAAATATAATTAGTTCTTAACAAATTTAATTTATTACTTATAACTGCAATTCTAAACTAATTAAAATTGGAAAAAAAAAAAAAAAAACGAGAAGACTCTAAAATCTAAAATCTCTAAAATCAAAAAGTACTCAACAAGACAAAATATTAGATTCAACTACAAAATTCTTAGAAGAGCCCTGAAAAGTTACATTTAACAAATGGAATGGATTTAAAAAAGTAAAATTCTAATTTGGTCAAAGTTTATGGATAAAGGCAATTAAATGTGGGTGAATGAATGAATGAATGAAGCATTTTCTTTGGCAGGTTAAACCTTTGCTTTAGCTCTTTCTAGCTAGTTTTTATTATGAAATTAACTATTTGATACCGGGAATTTGTGGCAACACTTCTCACCAAACTTTTATCAAAGTACACAAGCGAATGGGAGAGTGTGAGAGCGAAGGAGAGAGAGCTAATGCGTGGGTGTCGATCAAGTGGCAGAGCAATGCAAAAAAAAGAGAGCCACAGAGAGTGTGGGAGAGTGCAAATTTGATAATTGTGTTCTGTGTTCTGTGCTCGCTCACACTATGCTATGTATGTTAACATACACATGTACTATATTGTATGTACAAATACATGTATGTACATACTATATGCATGTAGATATCTGTGTATATTTGTTTGTGCGATGAGTGTGCGGAGGCAATTATTTGTTATTGTAGTTTTATTGCACAATCTTCACAGCACGCAGCCAGGCAAACAAACAAAAATGAAATGCTATATGCAAAGCACGCTGCGCAAATACCCTAGTAAAAAGTACAAAAGGAAACTGTTCCAATTTTAATCGTCATTAGCTTAACAATTTACAAGTTGAACTTGTAGTGCGGACATGAAGAATATAATAAAATTATGTGTTATATAAATGTGCTACAAAAATAAGTTAACAAAATTTGTATTTAAAAAATATCCAAGCAATCGACCTTTATGAATATATTATATAATACAAATACTATATAGAAGTTGGAGTCGACTTTGACTTGTAAAAATGCAAACAGCTGCAAATTGCCCAAAACTTTTTATTAAAAACGTTTTTTTTTATGATCTAAAACATAGTAAGTAAGTTGAGAAGGTCATTACAATTTAAAGAAGTTTCTAGTTTATATTTTATATTTAATGGGTAAAAATTAATGTGTTTAATATACTCCTTGCACTGCAATTTTATAGGGTAACTAGAGATCAACGTACAAACGGTTTTGTTTCGGTTTTTGCTGAAGGCAACAAAGTGTCTGTGATGCTCAGTGCTGTTCAAACTGTGCATGCCGCTAAGAGAATCTCTCACTCGCTCACACTTTCTCTCCCTTTCTCCCTTTCTCTCTTTCACTGCTGCCCTCTTGCACTCTCCTTGCTGTTGAGAGCGTGTAAATTTTTGGTTTAATTTTATGGCCTTTGCACAATTTACTTATGAGCTTTGCACAGACTTCTCACACCTTCTTTCTCCTCATTATGCCCCGCTCTTCACCTCTGCAACTTCTCCAACTTCTCACTCATCTCGAAGTCTCTCCCCCGTGAACCTATTGTGTTTGCGTCGTCGTCGTCGTCGGCGTGAGCGTAAGTAAATTTCTTCTAATTTAATATTTTGTTTACATTATTTATTCATTTACTTATGTATCTTGTGTGCCGCTTGTCTCCCCCCTCAACACTCCTCGGCCACCCTTCCGTCACATTTGTTTATTTACGTGTTTCACCTGCCGCTGTCTCAGTCGCCGTCGCAGTCGCCGTCGCAGTCGCTGCGAGTGTTAAGGCTTGAGCTTAATCCTTAGCTTGAATTAGGATGCAGCGGATCTAGCAAAGCTTTTAATAGTTCCTAACGTTTGTTTATCTGTGTTTCTTCTTTGAATTATCTTTGATTCGTTTACACTGGGATTTCCTCTAATTTATCTGTAACAAATACAAATGCGTTGCTTGACGATACCCTGTAATTATTTACTTGATATTAAAGACCTATTCTGTTTTTAGTGAAAACTGACATAAATAAGCAGAAAAGTCTGTATTCTATAAATGATTTACAAGAAATCATTCTCTGTTCTTATTGAAAACTTCGAAATAAATTGATTGATGGCGGAATTGAGTTTAATAACAAAAACAAATTTGGCAACTCTCAAAATATGGATTTGTCTTGGGAAAAAAAAAACAAATACTATACAGATAATCCAACAGTTTTCACATTAATTTAGACGGATTTTAATAGTTTTATTTAGACCTATTTGGAAGCCCTTACTGTCCCTTTATAAAGTCGGTCACTTTCAATAAGTGATAAGTATTGCAATATAGTTAACATAAATATGAATAATGCCAAATGTTTATAATAAAATGGTTAAATTTCTTTAAATTTTGCATTGATTTGTTCATGGTAATTGTGACTCTATTATTGATTTTCAGATGGATTATTTCCAGTTCATTCATTTGAAACTCGATTGCTCGATTCACTTGAGGGGAAAACAAGCTTACTCATTATTCAGCCTCCTATTGTTCAATATTATTTCAAGAGCTTTCGCCATTGAAACTTTAACTTAATTAACGTTTTAAGTAGAATTTCAAAGAGCTTCTTTGAGTATGTTTCTGGGTAATTTCAACTACTTTTCATTTTCCAATGGGAGCATAATTCTGGATAAACCAAACAATGGAAATTTCTGGTTTAACAATAACAATAAAAGGGTTTCGTTCTGGGAAACAAAAATCAAATTTTCTGATAAAATTCTTATAGGATATTATCGTAAAATCCCTGCTTACTTCAAGATGTACTAGATGCTAGAAAAAAAGGATGCAAAGAAGAATGAGTGAACGGAATGCAAATGCAAATGCGAATACGAATGCGAATGCAAATGCAAATGAATGCGAATGCATTTGTAAATGTGAATGGAATTGTGTAGGCGCATGGCCAAGGACCTTGTTGAACGGCTAAGGCTGAGAATTGAAGGAGGAGGCTGAATGGATGAATGGATGAATTCTAATAGGTATGGACACGAATGCGTCTGACAGTTGCGGACATTTTAATTAGTTGTTTTTGCAACGTATTTATGTTTTTATTTCTTTCGGCTGCATTTGAAGCGTTTTTGCGAGGAAGCGCCTAAAAGCGCGCTGCAAAAACATGAATTGCCGCATTCACACACACACTCACACACACGCACACAACCCATCGAGCCTTAACACTAATACAGACTCACAACAGCGAGATATAAAGGGGGAGTAAGAGAGACAGAGAGAGAGAAAGCTGGAATTGTATGCAATGCAAATGGTTTTCCTCCTTTTTTTTTTAAGTGTATGCTTACCGCTGACGCTGCTTCTGCCGCTGCCGCTGCCTCTGCCGCTCTTACAGCTGCAAATTGAAATTGTGATTTTTCTGTCTGTGATTTTGTTGTCGCTGTTTGTTGTTTATATTTCTTTTTATTTTCTTATTTTTTTTTTTGTATTATTATTTTTTTTATTTTTTTTTGTTTTGTTTTGGCTCTGCACTTTAATTTACACGGCCGCCATTTGTTGTTATTACTAGCTGTGTGTGTACAGTAAACACATGAAAAAATTGGCAAAAAAAAAAGTAAAGATTTTCAATCGAGAATAACAGAAATAGAGATGAAAATGTTGCTTTATGCTTTTATTTACACGCACCACGCGAATCAGTAACAATAAAAAAAAATAGAATGAGGAGAGAAGATTGCTTTTTTTTTGGCAGCAGCAACAACAACGACAACAACAAAAACAATAAATTTTAGCTCGTTTGTTGTTGAAATTGTTGCAGAAGGAGCAGAATAACAGAAACAAACCGCAAAATGCGCGTGCTTTAAGTTTTTGCTGTTCTGCTGTTGTTATCGTTGTTGCTGTTGTAGCTGTTTTAGCTATTGTTATTGTTGTTGTTGTTATTATTGTTTCATTTCTTTTTGGGAATCGCCTTCCACATTCAATAAAGGCTTTACCATCAACTTTTTCTTACTTCTCCTGTCTCTACTTTTGTTTATGGCACTTTTAAGTATATGCAGAGAGTGTATTGCGCGCTCTGCATCCGCCTCGCACGAATGTCGTTGGTGAACTAAACTTGCGTTTATTTACACGATGACGTTGTCTCGTATGCGCTGAGCTTTTTGTTGCCTCAGCTTCAGCTTCAGCCCTATACGCAGACAAAAGCTCTACAAGTGCGACGACGACAGCAGCTGAACATTTTATATGTTGTGCTTGTGATTGTGCTTGTGCTTGCTGCGGCGAACAGTCGAGTGCGTAAGTATAGATCAACAACACCTATGGACATATTGAATTACAATGAAAACTCCCTTAGCGGACACCTCTAATGGGCGGACGTTGGTAGAGTTTTAACGTCAATTTTGCCTCTATTGAGCGAACACTCCCATTGAGCAGACGAAAGTTGCCCGACGATGAGTTTTCACTGCATCTACCTATTTATTTATTTAACTTCAACTAAGAACAGTTGACCAAAGGGAGGTCAAATTTCAAATAATATTAGTAAATATGATTTCAATTGACAATTCAAATAAACTTTAAATATATGTATATTTAATGTTGTTCAAATAAAAGGTAATTAAATATTTCAAAAATTCTGGGGTTCATTTATAATATGAATGCCGCTATATGTTAATTAATATAACAAAAACAAAGTAGTCATAAAAAGGAATTCAACAATCACATATATCCAAATACATATTATTTAAGGATTACACTAGCCATTAAAATCGCTTCTTGATTTTTCTGAACTTTAGCAAAGCCACAAGAAAAAAACAATTTAAAAATTTATCTATTGTGACCATTATTTTTAGCTTTAAAAATTTACTGTATTTTTTTTTTGGTACCTGTTTCTCAATGGTTTGCTTGCGTTTTTTATCATTTCTCAAGAATGCCAACTGCTAGCTATAAAAAATTTTTACTTTACTGATTTGTAATCGATTTCTATTGATAATGTTTAAAACGACGTCTAATTAATTCAGTTACAAACTTACAGAAAAAATGTAAGAAATATGTTGAATTCAAAAATGTAAAGTTGTATTATAAAATTATTGATTTCAATTTTAAACTGTTCAAGAATGATTCATTAGCTCTTAGTAGGTATATAGCTTTTTGAATTGGAGTTGACATTCTCTAGATGTGATCACAAATGCAAGTTTACATATGTACATCGGACAAGGAGCTTTAAATAAATAATAATTTTTATAAATATGTACGATAAAAGTAATTTTTAAACACACACTTTTTAATGGTTTTTTTAGCAAGTGGTTTTGCTAAGGGTTAAAATCTGGCTGTTAACTTGTATTATTATACTAATCAAATATTGCTAGTCTACTTTTATGGGCTATATTGTTGTAGGGCCATCTTGGCGTCTCTCTTAGTGTGTGTGTGTGTGTGTTCTATCTTGTTTTTGTTTGGTTTCCAAAGCTAATGCTGGCCGAAAGCTTGGCTGCACTCAAGGCAGCACACAGCAAGGGTTTGGCACAGGTGCGAGTGAGATGCTGCACGTGCTTTTTGACATTAGTATTGGGCAACGTGCGAAAGCACGTGAGCTGCCGTGTTGGCAAATAACGGCAAATTGCCGCCTTAGCAGTCAAGCTTATTATACTTCATTTTATACCCTACAATCCTACATACATGCATATGTATGTATATGAATTATACAAAAATAAATGAAATAAATATAAATATGTATGTATTTATGGTAAATTTTCGGAATCCTTCTCTATGTAGAAACAAGAGAGAGATGCTGTTGACCTTACCTTGGTGTGGTAGCAAGTCCAAGACAACAACCACAACCACCATCAAGTCATTGTCGGGCAGGATTATACATTTAAGCTTTTGTGCCAATTGGCGTCATTGTTTGAGGTTATGTGTGTGAGTGGTGCCGAAGTGCGCTCGTGTTGTCCTCCTCCTCCCGCTGTTGTTGCCGCTTTGACCCTGACAATGAGCACCCTGGTGCGGCATTACTTGCTATGTATTCATTTAATTTAATTTGTATCAGCTTAAGCTATTTAACGACCAGCGCAACAAAACGGAAACGGAAAGCAAGAAAATACCCCTAACCAACATTTTTTTCTTCTACTTTTTGTTTTTGTTGGAAGGGGGAACGGTAGCGGAAGTCTAGTCATACGCGTATTGATGCCTTGACTTGACTTTGTCTAGTCAGCGTCATTCAAGGACATGTGCACCGGCAACACAGAAATAACACGTACATACACCAGAAGACGAAGACAATGAAGAAGCACCGCATTGTTAAGTATTTGTTTGTTTGCTTTTGATTTTGCTTTCGCTTTAAATGTACGCTAATTTAAGTCTAAGTGGATTAAGTTTTGCTTTGTGCGGGCTTCAGGGACACGCAAGCACTCTTGACTTACATATTTCCACACAAGGTTAAGCCAGCTTTGTGGGCTAAGCTCAAGTTCACATAAAAAAAAAACACAAGCAAATAATAATTTGATAAAAGTGAAAACACATAAAATTCCGCGCGCAATTCACAAACACATGTCGCAAATGTTATCGACAACAGCTCTGCTCGATAGGCAGAGTGTATCAGCTGATTGCTGGTATTTTTAGTACATTTTATGCTGAAAATACAATTTTCATAACTTGCTTATCAAAATGGGCCTAATAAATGTATTGTGTACTGACATAAACAGCAATCAAATGACTGTAATACATTTAACTTAATATTTATGTAGAAAATAATACATATAAATCAATAATTGCACACACAAAACATTTTAAAATTTCGCGCTCTGTGCATAAGTACTTGTGGTAAATGCTATCGATAGCAGCTGTGCTCGATTACCACACTGTTGCAGTGCAACAGCTGATTGCTGTCATTTTTAGCACATTTTACTCTGTCGGCTTGCACAACAATTTTCAGCCGTTTAACAATAAATTACAATTTTAATAAGTTTTCTATCAAAATGCGCCTAACAAATGTCTTGTTTAAGAAAGTAAAGAGCAAGTAAGTGACTGTGATGCATCCAAATGAGCATTTCAGTAATAGATAATGTAATTGAATCAATATTTGCAGACGTATTATGGTTGTGCTCGAGAGCGTGGTCAGCGGACATCAGTTCAATGCGTTCCGGGATCGTTTAGCCGAAAAAATAGAGCTTATTAAGTTCGATCCGTACAGTGAGTAAATTGTATATACTCAGTTGACCACATTTTATTTTATTTATTTCTTATTTTTCAGTCCAAAAAGAGAGTTTGTATCGCGAGCGCAAGAAAATTCGCAGCGCCTAGAAAGGAAAACTTGGACTGTTGCTACTACATGGTTTTCTTTTGTTAATTTTTCATTTCTTTTAATATATATGTAGCCTAAGTTAAATACATATGTGTTGTGTACATAAGCCAGTTTATAAACATTGTTTTTGTTAGCAATCAAAGCTGGGAAAACTCATTTCTAGTATGATTTCCCATAGATGCTAATATAATCCGGTATCCTCTAAATGCAATACATTTTATAGTCTATGTAATCTGAACTGTTTCAGCTAGCTAGTGAATCTATATTTTTGTTTAAAATAGTATTTTGTGTAATTCTAAGAAAAATATAGATTAGATGGGATTACTTCTCTGAAATGAAAAGGTAGATTTTCATTTGAAATGGATCTTATTTTGAACCTTTTGGAAACTAAGAAAGGTTTCCTAATTTTGTGCAAACCCAAGAGATCGGTTACTTTGTTTCACAGAGAAAAGTCCCCCGTTGAGAATATAGACTCTATATTATAGAGACTCCGATTTAATCGAAAGAATCTTCCCTTTCATGTAACTTCAAGAAATTAGAGAGAGAAAGACAGAGAGAGCCAGAGTTAATACAGACTAGCAAGTTAAAAATCTTTAATTATAAATTATTCAACAGTTACAAACATTCTTTCAACAGGCACCTGACCCAACTTTTTATGCGCACGCGACATGTGCATAAATTACAATAACATTTGCGTATTTAAAAGTAAATTTACATGATTAGGAAGAATAAGGATCAATTGATCGATTTAAAGGGTTTCTTGGTCATGAGGAGACCACGCTCCCAGAGAGCGGTGGCCACCATAATACGACGCTCGACGGTTCCGCTAAGTGGCAGCTCGGAAATCTTCAAATAATCTGGATAGGCGTTAATTAAAGCCTCCACGGCTGGTGATTCTGATTTTTTGATTTCCATGTAGTTGGCCTCATATTTGCAATATTCCAAGGCATTGTCCACATAATAGTAGATGCGTAGACTTTTACCCTCGTGAACCAGACGAAGGATATTTGCACGTAAAAGACGGACCTCAGTGCGTTCCGTTAGCTCATAATCCGCCAGACAATGACCCTGTGCATCTCGTTCGCTGCGTGATCCAAAAACGGTGCGTTCTTTCTCCTCGGGCAACACCACGGGCGGAAGTGCCTCATGTTGAAAGCGCTTGGCAAGCTGATCGACAGCATCATCGATCTCTTTATCGGAAGGCTCCAAAAATTGTTGCGCCATTTGTTTGATGTTCTGGATGAGATGAGTACGTTCTTCGGTCCCAGGGACAACATTGGCGCGTCCCAGATGCTGAAACGTGTGAATGGGCAATCCACGACGTAGACTCAAATGTTGTTTGATGGCACGCTGCAATACCTTTGGCATGAGTTCCTCGAGAAGATTTGCATATGCCTGCTGTTGATAGACACTCAATGTGATGTGGAGTGAATGTTGTTCCTCCTCCGTTACGGCTTGATGGACTGTTCCACGTGGAAAGTAGAGTATGTCGCCGGGACTTAGGACGGCATCAAAGATAGGCTCATCCAAATCCTCCTGCTTATAGTTGCCAGAGGACACCCGTCCAAGCTCATCTTCAGGCAAGGGCGGTGTATAAAGACGCCAACGTTTGCGTCCCTCAACCTGTAGAACAAACGCTTCGATATCATCGTAGTGTGGTGCAAATCCTTGACTATTTGGTGGCGTCAAATAGACATTGGCCCCAACCAGACAGTGAAAATATTCCTGCAACACGGTGCACACCTGACGCAATCCACTTAGATATGTGCTAGGATTCAAGATCCGAACGCTGCATCCATCCTCATAGAAGCCCCAAACAGTCGGTGGCATGGCACGTCCATCGGGATTGTGGGTCTGACGAATACCATTCTCATAACTAGTCACATCTATGTTGGTGGTGAACTCCAGATGATTGTTGATGAGCATTTCATCAATCATCTTGAATGAGATCAGTTTGGCAAAGTAAGATTCACGCTTGCGCATCACTTGGCATGCATTTCTCTCCCAGTATTGATCAAAGAATGTATCCGGCTTAATGGGATTTAGCAGCCAGTAAAGCACACGTTTACCCTCCTCCATGCTATTTTGCAGATGCACCTCCTTGCCTGACGCTTGCTCCAAACTCTTTTGCACCTTAGCCTTTGGCGACTCCACTAAGTAGCTGCGTCGTCCTTCTGGGATTCCATTTGCCGTTGATTTCTCGCTTTTTCCTTTGATCACAGTATCTGTTTTTGATTGTTCCTTTTGATTTTGCTTCTGCTTTTGCTTTGTTGTTTCATTCTTTTTGGGCAACGGACATGACTTTGCCTTGGCCGCCATTTTGCTTGGCAAGGGACATGATTTTACCGTTGATTCAGCTTTAATATCTTTATCTTTGCTGGGCAGAGGACACGACTTAATGGAAGTGGAAGATTTGGAAGTTAAAAGTGCAGTAGCTGCTGCAACTGGACGCACCAACGGACAAGAGATTGCCACCTTCGTCACATCGCTTGCATTCTTTGGTAGCTTTTGTTGTTTTGCAGCTGGCGGCTTTTTACCTTTGTTGTTATTATTATTGTTATTTAAATCGCTTTCTTCCTCATCCGAAATGCTGAAGAGTCCTGAGCGTTTCTGTGCTTTACGGCGTTGAGCTGCTGCCGGCTGTGGCGGCGGCCCAACTGGGGAAATTTCATTGGAGCTGCAGTTTGGAGTATACTCCTCGCTGAATTGATCGCTCTCTGCGCCATCATCAGATGGGTCGCTGCCATCATCATCGGATGCGTCGCTGCCATCATCATCGGATGTGTCGCTGCCATCATCAGTATCATCGTCGTCGGTGTCCCCATCGTCGAATACATCGCTGCCATCAGAAGTTTCACTGCCATCATCGATTTCATCGTCTTTATCTAGAAGTGCCGCCACCTGCGTGGCCAAATCGGCAGTAGTTATCAAATCATCTGCATTGCCACTTGATTCATTAGAAACTTCACTAAAGCTGCTGCTGCTCATATTGGTAATTTTCAACGACTGTTTGCCTTTTGATACGCCATTTTGATTTATCCCTTTGCCGGCACCGTTAATCAACTTTTGTGGCGACTGCTTTGTTGTCTTCTTTGGTGGTTTTGTTGCTTGTTTTGTGGACTTCTTTGGTGACTGTTTTTTTGCGCCCTTTTTTGGTTTGCTTCCTAGGCCGTAGGCCTCAAAAGCTGATACCTCGTCCGCCATAGTAATTTCTTGCTATTTGATTGTAAAACTTAATTATTTGACTGCCTGCAGTGGCTACAAATACAAATTCAAACAAAAAATAATACTTTAAAATGCGCACGTGCGTTTTCTAATTTGAGAGCCTTCAAAAAGAATCTAGTTCTGAAAGTAAACAAAAGATGGCGCCACCATCTTGACGTGTGTGGCCCTCATACAATCGATAACTGTTTTCGACATTTTTTTGGGATATTTTGGAGAGCAAAATTAAATTAAAACTAAGATACAAAATAAATTTAAAGAATTAAATACTAGTTTAAATTAAGATGAACCAATTAAACGATAAATTCGTTAAAATAAAGGGGGACATTTTAAAATATTGTTGATGCTCGTAGCCCCACAGGGCGGACATTTTGCTTAAATTAATTATAAATGAAAAATTAAGAAAATTATAATTTCTAATAATTTTTCAAAATCTTAAAATAAAAGTTTTAATCAAAAACAATGTTGGAAAAAATAGATAGTTTTTTCTGGACCGATTTTTTTAAAATCCTTCAGTTGGCAGTTTTGCACAGCACAAATACGCCATCTTTTGCTATCTTTGTGAAACATAAACACACAACTCAAATGTTGGCAAACGGGAGCATGAATATCGATAGGCAGCTGTTGCCGGTCTTTTGTATATTTTTGTGAAATAATTGTGCGATGTCTGAATCAGAGCCGCAAAATGGAAATGATGCGCAAATAACAGAAACTGAGGCGCCACCTGATGTGGCAACTGCATTGCCCGAGTCCAGCGACAGTTTGAATGATGAGGATTTGGCCAATCTGGTTACAGCCGAGGAGTATTTGCTGCGCAAAGATGTTGTCCTCTTGGAGTATGAAAAACAAATGTTTCTGGACATGATCCATCAAGACGGATTGCTTGTGTGTGCCAAGTATGTGGTAGAAAAAATAAATAAATGGTATTTTCTAATAATTTCAATAACTTTTTAGAGGCCTTAGTTATGAGAGGGTGCTGTTGAACATTCTAAAGGTTTACAGCGATGCTGGGAATCTTTTGCTGGTTATTAACAGCTCCGATTGGGAGGAACAGTATTACAAGTCCAAGTTGGATAGCAAATATGTGCACGAGGTGGCCAATACGGCAACAGAGCGGTAACTACAAATGCTCCACAGTACGGCAACAGATATACTATATTTCCCATTTCGTAGTGAACGTGTTTATTTGGAAGGAGGATTACAGTTTATTAGCACACGCATCCTGGTGGTGGACCTGCTCAAGCAACGCATACCCATTGAGCTGGTAACTGGGATTATTGTATTACGCGCCCATAGCATCATTGAGAGCTGTCAGGAGGCGTTTGCCTTACGTTTATATCGTCAGCGCAACAAGACGGGATTCATTAAAGCCTTCTCCAGTAGTCCAGAATCCTTTACCATTGGATATGCCCACATTGAGCGTATCATGCGCAATCTGTTTGTGAAGCAACTGTACATTTGGCCACGTTTCCATGCCACAGTACGTGCTGCTCTGCATCCGTGGCAGACACAAACAATTGAGCTGCATGTGCCACTGACCACAAGAATCAAATCAATTCAAACACATATTCTCGATATTATGAACTTTCTGGTGCGAGAAATTAAACGCATTAATCGCACAGTAGACATGGAGGCAATTACCGTGGAGAATTGTGTCACCAAAAAGTTTCACAAGATTTTGCAAGCGCAACTCGATTGCATATGGCATCAGCTCAATTCGCAAACCAAATTGATTGTGGCTGATCTTAAGATCCTGCGCAGTCTAATGATGTGAGTCTTATCCAAAAACGATTATTACTTTATTATATCTTATTCTGTCTTCTTTTAGATCCACAATGTATCATGATTCTGTCAGCGCTTATGCATTAATTAAACGCTATCGAGGCACAGAGTATGCGATCAGCAACTCTGGCTGGACGCTGTTGGATGCCGCCGAACAGATCTTTATGCTCTCCAAGCAGCGTGTTTACAACGGACAGAATGGTAAGTATAATTGTAATGGTAATGGAAGCTAGAATTGAGCTATATTCAAACTATTTCGATACTCTAGTAAGCTGAATTGACAACCAAGGTCAACTAATCACTTCTATCTCTGCCATTTTGTTGCATAGAATTCGAGCCGGAGCCGTGCCCCAAGTGGCAGGCACTAAGTGAGCTGCTGACCAATGATATTCCTGGAGATATGCGTCGTAGACGTGGTGCTCAACATTTGGAGCCGCCCAAGGTGTTGATACTCTGTCAGGATGCACGTACCTGTTACCAGTTGAAGCAGTATTTAACGCAAGGTGGTGCACGCTTCTTGTTGCAACAGGCCATGCGGCATGAGGTGCAAGTGGGCAAACTGAGTGAGAAGTTCTCAAAGGATAGTCAAAGCTCTGTCATGGCTGAGCCGGCAGTTCAAGCGGAAATAAAACCAAAGGAAAAGGAAATGGAAACGGAAAAGAAACAAACTGAAACAAAGACTTCATCAAATGATCAACCACAATTGGATGAGCTTGCCCAGCTGTTGAGCGAAACGGATGTGGATGCAGATGCACAATTGCAACAGCAGCTATTCGAAGAAAGCTACATGCTAACCATGACACAGGCCATGGCAACCGATCCCGATCCAAATGCCTCCATATTTGAGATTATTCCCGAGCTGGAACAATTTGATGTCTCGGCTGCTCTTGCGGAGCACAGACAACCATGCATTTGTCTGCAGACCTTCAAGACGGAACGTGAGGGTTCAATGGCATTGGAGCATATGTTGGAGCAGTTTCAGCCTCACTATGTCATCATGTATAATACAAATGTGACGGCTATACGACAGTTGGAGATCTTTGAGGCACGGCGTCGTCGTCCGCCCGCCGAACGTATGAAAATCTATTTTCTAATCCATGCCAGAACCGTCGAGGAGCAATCCTACTTGACGAGTCTGCGGCGCGAGAAGTCTGCTTTTGAGCTGATCATCGACACCAAGTGTGTAAGTTTAGTTGTTGTGAGAAATATCTGTGCAGTAGATAAACTTTTCTTGCGTTTTCAGAAAATGGTTATACCGGAATACCAGGACGGCAAGACGGATGAGGCCTTTGTGCTATACAAGAGCTATGACGATGAGGAGCCCGAGAATGCCCAGACACGTAAAGGTGCCACAACAGGTGTGGCATTAACTGCAGCACGGATTACGCCCAAAGTGATTGTGGATATGCGTGAATTCCGCTCGGATTTGCCGTGTTTAATCCATAAACGGGGATTGGAAGTGTTGCCCGTAACGATCACTATAGGGGATTATATTCTAACACCCGATATTTGTGTGGAACGTAAATCGATATCGGATTTAATTGGTTCCTTAAACTCGGGCCGTTTGTATAATCAATGTGTGCAGATGCAACGATATTATGCAAAGCCGATACTCCTAATTGAATTCGATCAGAATCGTCCATTCCATTTGCAGGGCAAGTTTATGCTGTCACAACAAACGACGGCCACAAATGCAGACATTGTCCAAAAGTTGCAATTGTTGACGCTACATTTTCCCAAATTGCGTCTGATCTGGTCACCAAGTCCATATGCCACCGCCCAACTCTTTGAAGAACTTAAACTGGGCAAACCCGAACCAGATCCACAGATTGCAGCTGCATTGGGTAGCGACGAGACGGGAGCTGCTGCAGCTGCCGGAGAACAACTGCACTTTAATAATGCCATACATGATTTTCTGTTGCGTCTACCTGGAATACATACGCGGAATGTGCATTCTGTACTGCGGCGTGGTGTCAGCCTCCGGGAGTTACTCAAACGCAGTCAGTCCGAGCTGTCGGATTTGTTGCAATCGCAGGAAAGTGGGAAACTTCTCTGGGATATTCTTCATGTCGCCCATTTGCCCGAAAAGGATGAAGTCGCTGGTTCATCGGCTTTGTTGGCGGCCAGCAAACAATTTGGCAGCGGCTCTCACAATCGCTTCCGCAAAGCCGCCGGAGAGTCGCGACGTGGTCGACGTTAAACACGCAACAAAATAAACGGTGGAAATTTTAATGAAAATCCATAAAAGAAAAAAAAAATGAAATACATTTCAATTACCTCTGGTGAGGTCAGCTTCAGACAACAACCCAAACTTTACACTTTATACTTTACACTCGAAGTTGGTCTGAAAATCAATTGCAATGCATTTTTAATGCATTCATTCCACCTTCTTTCTCACCGACTCACCGTCAACCATTAATTTTCACCTCCTGCCGCTCGGAGCATGGAAATATTTTTCAATTGACTGCGTCTACATTTTCCCAATGCGTACGGCAGTTAAATCTGCATATCAAATTAAGTGTTGCGTTTATTTAAATTATTACTTATTGTTAGTCATAGAACAGTCAAATTTGGTGAAATACATTTTGAAATGTTTCGTATATGTAATAAGAAAGTGTTGAAATTCCAGCGTAACTTTAATTGTTCTTATGCAAGCGTTTCAAATTGTATACTGTAATATTTCAAATTCAAGAAAAACAATGTGATTAAAACATATTTAATAATAAAGAAAAGAGCTACAAAGTCAAAGTAATTATTTTTATTGCAATACAGATAAACAGATAAACTAATAACACTTTCATTGTGCTTCCATTAAGTGCTATTTCATTTGTTAATTTAGTGAAATATGGCTTCAAATATTTCATTGTTGGGGTCACCGATTTGGCTGAAATTTGTATATGTTGGACTTAGGGCTACCATTTAGTGGGCGTGTATAATAAATATTATCAGGCGACGGCCAAGGATTCGTTCGTCCTTAACACGCATTTAAAGTTCTCTGTCTTACAAGTTAAATATACATGTTGAAATTTCAACATCTGAGGTAGCCTAATGGGATCTAAGGTTCAACTCCCCATGGATCCAAGCTTTTTTTATTAATTTATTTATTAATTATTTATAACCTTAATTTTTAATTGTTTATTATTGAAAAACAAATGTTCGTTGCCATCGTTGTCGGGTGCTTCCAATTGCAATACTTCAGCACAAATTTTAAAACACCTTTTATTATATGAGCAAAAATACGTTGCATAGCTTGTAGGCGCTGTTTTTATACATTTGTGTACCTCGAACTCCCAAACAGTTTAAGCAAAGACCTGGTATAACTGCCTTTTCATATACGAGCAGATTTAGCCGGGCATTAAGAGTGCCTGGCGTGTTCTGCCTACTAAGCTACTTGTGGAAGAAGCACCACAGTTAGCTTAAGACAATATGTGCGCAAATACATGAAGAAGTATTGAAGCGTGTGTAGGCGATATTTATTTATTCACAGTCGACATATGTCCGTCGCTTACGATTGCCATTTACAGAATGATTACAGTGTGCTTAGATCTTCTACGCTTAGCATATGTTACAGTCGTGTATGTTTACAGTGGATGTTATGTATGTTATGTTATGTTGACAACTACAGGTACCTTGGCATCACAGACAGCGAGCGGTTGAATTATCAACGCCATATCGTGTCGCTATGCCAACGGCTGACTGGAGTCGTAGGGGCTTTGGCACGCGTACTGCGGGTCGACTGGGATGTCAGTCCTCGCGACAAGCGGAGCGCATTTGCAGTAGGGCTGGGGTCATGCACTGCACGAGGATTACTCGAGAAAATAAAATCAAGAAGAAAAGAAAAAACAGTGACCAAAAGAAAAAAAAGAACACGTCGAACACTCTTAATGCCCGACAAAATCTGCTAATATTAGGAAACTGGATTTTATTACCTTTAACTACATTTTGAGGTATTTAGTGCCTTAGAACTAGGAAATTTTACCTAATATTTTTATTTTATGGCATACCTTTTTTGGGATTTATGACCTTACCAAAATTGCCATTTTCCCTTAACTTGTTAGCTACATTTTTGGATAATTTAAGTTCGGAGCCCGGGCTCGAACTCCACCAAAGGCAATAATAAAACAATGTTTTAAAAATTTTTTTTTAAATGGAGTTAAAAATTTAAATAAATCAGTTCAACAACAATCGAAATTCAAAATGAAATATTGGATAGGCGACAAACCCAAAATGGTACCGGAATGGAAGCAAAGAGACGCTGGCTGGCGCATTGTATTAAATTCATTGTACTGCATATGCTTGCAGATGTAAGTACCGTGGTTGTAGTCCTAAGGAACACGCCACGTAAAATAAATTGGAGAGATCCAGACTTCATTTTTATTAATGTCGGATTCACGCAGCTGAAATGGATTCTCTGTCCTATCTATGCATTCCAGCATTCGACTATCAAACTGGCCATATTCCCCATAGGTTATGTTTTCGTACTATTGTCCTCTCATCCGAAAAGTACATAAAAAGCTATAGCCCCCATTTTGGCTCTACTCAGAAAATATTGAGTCGATAAGTAGTGAGTGAATGGTTATTTAACTCATTATAATAATTAAATCCACATTTTTTTGTATGCACGCTTTCTTAAACATAAGTATTTAACATTTAATGAAAATCAAAGTTGTATTCCGAGCTTATTTCATTTCTTTTAGAGTTCACACAGTAAGCGAATCTATTTAGATCTCTAAAACGTCAATAGTATTTAGAGCACTCAAAAATTAAAATTTAAGAAATAGAAAATCAAGTCGATCTAGATGAATCTTCATCAACCGTAGATGAAATGAGCACTGGCGACATTAACTCTAAAGTGCTGTGGGAAAATGAATTTCAGAAGGCAAACGAGTATACTCTCAAATACTATAAGCCAAATGAACAAAAACAACAAGGACAATTTATGCAATTTTATTTAAAAAAAAGTTCGAAAAAAAAGAGGAACTTAACTGCCTACTAAGCTACTTATGGAAGAAGCACCACAGTTGGCTGAAAAAAATTGTGCGCAAATACATGAAGAAGAATTGAAGCGTGATCTACGCGAATGTGGCTATGAGCTTCCTTTTGTTTAAAAACAACATACC
The DNA here is from genome assembly GCA_035044365.1 of Drosophila neotestacea. Lineage (NCBI taxonomy): Eukaryota > Metazoa > Arthropoda > Insecta > Diptera > Drosophilidae > Drosophila > Drosophila neotestacea. Next base: position 771,684 of record JAWNMD010000105.1, read on the forward strand.
CGGTATCTCGGACATTTCGAACAGCATCAAGGCGAACAAATTTCAACATCTTTCAGAGGTTAACAACTGCTTACATCCATCTGCCAAGATGCGCCAGGCTTCGTGGTAAAATTCGCAGAACATAACCTAACCTGCGTTGACTTTCTTAAGGTTATGATTGCAGTACACTTGTTAGAAATGAGGAGGATCCGAATAACGAGGCTACCGATAATCTGAAACTGTGCAACAATTCAGACCAGGCATCCAATATCAGAAATATGGGACGTGCCGTTAGATATTTTACAAAATGTTGATTTGATGGCATCTATATGATATAGTGTTCCGATTTGCACTAAATTTGGTCAACCTGTTTAAAATTATGCCAAACACACAATATGTGAGTTTTTCATACTAACTGTTAATTTTGAACTGATCGTTCTTATGACAGCTATATGTTATAACTGTCCGGTTGGAACCAAATTTGGCGAGGATGTCTAAAGCTGTATCGGACACACAATCTGTGATCGCAACACGAGATTCTGACAATGAAGTTAGGTGTTGGCAGTGTGAACCACTGTTTCACACTTAACATCATTCTCATGCGTTCCCCGAAAATATACTCAGTGTGATTGGTGTAGTTTCTATTTCTTTTTTCTATTATTCTATTGCGGAGATTGCTTGACCATTACTGTTTCGAGTTTCCGTCTTGACTCGGGCTACAACTTAAGCGGTTTTGGTATTAGAAACGTACGGACCACTCTGCTGATCAATCATGTTCTTCCAAATTTCGCCACAATTTGCGACTGCTTTTTCCATTGTCATTTTGCGACCCTCTGAACTTCAATTCGATTCGAAAAGTTCATCATTCATAACACAAAAGAATAAAAATAAACTAATAACATAATTAAATATAAAAAACAATTCATACCACAATTAAATGACTAAAAAATTAAAGACTAAGCGTTGTAGTAACTAAATTTAGTTCAGCCATTGTTGTTGCAATGTCAGGGAATGAAACCGAAACGAATTTCGGTTCCGGTACGTACCGAAACGAGTATTTCGGTAAAAGGTTCTATTTCGGTTTTGTACTTTCGGTTCCGGTTCTCGTATCGGTCCATACCAGTAAAGCAAAGTAATTTTTAAAATATTAATAATAATATTAAATTAAAATAATATTGATTTAATATATATTTATAAAAAAAAAAAAGTTCATCATTCATAACATAAAAGAATAAAAATAAAGTAACAAAATAATTAAATATAAAAAACAATTCATACTACAATTAAATGACTAAAAAATTAAAGACTAAGCGTTGTAGTAACTAAATTTAGTTCAGCCATTGTTGTTGCAATGTCATAGTTTCTACCAGGGAATGAAACCGAAACGAATTTCGGTTACGGTTCCGGTACGTACCGAAACGAGTATTTCGGTTAAAGGTTCTATTTCGGTTTTGTCCTTTCGGTTCCGGTTCTCGTATCGGTCCATACCGGTAAAGCATAGTAATTTTTAAAAAATTTTAAAAGCAAAAAAAATCGAATTTTATCAACAAATTTTTGTATATGTATAAACGTACAAATGCATTCATTTTAGCATGTTAAGTCTGACATATAATTCGAGACATTTTTTTATAGTGCAAATCCATATTCGTACGAAAAATAACAAACAAATTTTTTAAATGTACCGAAACCGTACCGGTACGAACGTTTCGGTTTTCGGTTCTTGAAAAATAATTTATTTCGGTTCCGGTATTTCATTTGAAACGGTTTATTTTGGTTAACGGTTCCGGTTCCGGTTTCATACCATGGTTTCTACACTACTTCTGGCTCCAGACATTCAGTTATTGTGCTTCCAGTTGCACTGAAGATTCTTCCAGAAGAATGTGTAGAAAGATTAACTTCCAATACTCCTCTAGTGAACACATAGATTCCGGCGCGTGTGGTTTTTTAAAATATTGTTTGAGTTCTTCGATTTCCAACCTTTGCTGTTTAGGTGGAGCACTAGCTTTTACATTTCCCTCATTGGTAACATTTGACATATCAGCATTGATGTTTGGAAAATGTATGCCTCTTTGCTCATGCAACTCCTGCACTGACTTCATCCGTCTTCATCTTTTATTAGAGCTGTTTCGTTTTGAGGAGCGGTACCTGCCACGTCAGCAATCTCTGCATTTTCAAACCACTCTTTTTTTTAGATGGGGATCTAAAAGTATTGCCAATCGAAGGACACTTCTTCCCTCATAAGCAGTAAATGCTGTATGATTACTTGGCACATAATGGCCTTGTTTTTCTTCTTTCACGTCCGTTTAAAATCTGCTCGAGCTGCTCACAACGTGTCACACGCACTCGACAAAGTCAATATTGACAAAATTATTGTATTGTGCGACTGAAGTGTCGCGGGCCACAGGTCGAAGAACCTGCACCACACTGTGAGCGGTAGTTAGCACTCATATCAGTCTTTGCTTAAACTGTTTGGGAATTAGAGGTAGGCAATGTATGAAAACAGCGCCTACAAGCTATGCTAGGTTTTTTTTGCTCATATAATAAAAGGTGTAAAGCAGAACTTTAAAAGCGTTTCTTTTTAATATTTGGTGGCTTAAATATATGAATATTTAAATCCACAAAGGTCATATTAAACTTTAAATATAAGCCATATTATATACAATATTTAAATTACATACGCAATATATTTAATTTTAATATGAAACATATTTAAACTAAATAAAATTGAATATTAATGAATATGAAACATATTTGGTGTCGAATCAAAAATCATTTTACTTTGATACTAATATGTGCATATTAGGCCAGCAATCTAAGTGTACACATTTTGAATTAACAAATATCGGCTATGGTGCAAAATCAAGGCGAAAAATAGTTGAATCAATAGTACCAGGGTAGCTTTAATTAAATATTCACCTTTCAATTTGGTCACAGTACTATTTAATATTTAAAGATATTTATAAAATTTAATGTGAATGTAAAACATTGCTTTCTTTAAGGTTGTTAGAGATTTATAGAACAAACCTGTATATTTAACAAGTTCATATCAGCTTTATTATGAGTTTACCAATTGTTACATAGTGTCTGACACTGGCACAACACCCTCAGCTATAAAGTATTAAAGGGTATTACAATAAACCCAAACAGAATATGTCATTGCATTTTACATTTGCTTGTCAAAGAGCCCAACAAAAATCCAGGAACCCCTTCCAGAGGTAAAGGGAAAACCGGAGGAAGGAAATAGGGCGTGGCACATGAAGAGGTAGGGGTGGGGGTGGGGTGGGGGCGCTACAGCGGACCAAAAACGTTGCAAATTTGTGCTCAATGGACGTTTGTTTGCGGGCCCAAAAGCGGCTGCAAAACGCAAGGCTGAAAATGAAGCGCATTGTGCCCGTGGCAAATGCTTTTAAAAAAAACAAAAGGACACACTAACTGAATGATTGACTGACTGACTGACTGAGTGACTAACCATGCTCTGCATTCTGGCCTAAAACCAAAAACGGAAACCAAAAGCTGTAACCAAAATCCAGAATCAGAGTCAGAATCAAAATCGGAATTAGAATCAGCATCAGAATGAGAATCTCAATCAGAAACTGAATCAGCAAAATTTCAGGCAAGGGAAAATCAAACCGACAGAGAGAGACAGTGAGAGAGAGATAGGAAAACAGAGATAGAAAGAGAGAGATAGAGATAGCGCGAGAACAAACCAAGAAATCAGGCAATGAAATGTTGTTTTAATTGCAATTCTCTCAGGCTAAAAACTGTTTGTTAGGACTATCACAACGCCTCCACTATGTGATTGTGGTCTTATTGGGATGGCTGGATGGTTATCTGATTGGGAGATTGGATCGTGGGGTGGTTGGGTGGTGCAGAGATACTCATTAGCCATTGCCACAAAGCGCAGCCAATTGGCAAATATGCTTTGACATTGAGCCCACGGTTACAAAAGCCATAGGCAACCGTCAACAACTACAACAACAATAGGAAAACAACAACATTATTAAGCTTTCGCTTTGCGTCGAAAAGTATACATCAGTCACACAGACACACACACACTCAGACACAACCACACACACTCACTCTTTGATAACAGTTTAATAAGCTTATTAAAGCTTTGATTAAAAGTATTTTTCAGTAAAAATCTAGCTTTTTTATTTCATAATTTTATCTACCTACTTTGAGAAAAAAACGACAGATTTTCAAATCAGGAACATTCATCTCAAGTAATGTTTAAAATATGAACATTATAAGCCTAGATTTTTAAAACTAAACTTATTAATCTACAAAATCTATCTATCTATTGTATAATGAATTTGAATACTTTACGAACTTTATGCATTCCATCACACTGAATTTTAAATACACTCATTCTATTATCATTGGCATTCAATTGTGCGCATTTTTGCGGTTGTTTTAAATAATTGTATTTGTAGGAGTGTTAAATAGAAGAGGAGTGTGAAAGAAATAAATATTTGAATATGAAGAGGGATTGCAATAGAAAGACTAGAAGATACCCTCTTTAGTTGTGGACTAAGTGTTATAGGTATTTTAAGATTCCTATAAACTCACTCTGAATTCCACCATCACATACGTTTTACATAAATAATCCTCGAACAATAGGTACAAGGTACCTATTGTCTGTATATACAGAAGTATATCAGAAGTTTTTACAATATTTTTAACCATATGCAGACCTATTCCAGAAGTTTGTTAATATGATTAATTTATGCAGACCCATTGCATACTTTTATTTTGGATCTAAAGTACTTTTTTTATGGCTTTTATCTTTTATTTTCTTTATCTTCCCTTGTTTTATCTAAGCCTGGTTTTTCTCCTCTTACACCTCTAATTTTAGTAATTATATTTGTTTTTCCAATTCCATTTCCATTTTCGTACTTTTAGCTTTCCCATCTTTTCTAGCATTTCTACCTTCTCTCCACCCTAATCTCACATATCCTTTTCACATTTCCTCCATTCGCTGTCCATCCATCAATCGATTAAACAAAACTAAGCAAACAATCGATTTAATTGGCAATCGAATTGTTGCAAGAATTTGGCAATGTGTGCTAAAATGGGCCACAAAGGCGAACCAAGGTAAACATGAGACATGGCCAATGAATGGACAATAAACGATGGAAAGAGCATGGAGGACAATATACGAGTATGTATATGTAGATCAAGTACAATGGACAACAGACTCTAATCAAGCGCCAATTAGATAAATAATAATCAATTTAAATTACATAAGCACACGCAAATAATTGAGATATGTTATTTTCGAGATTGATCGATTGATATATGCCCAGTGCTGCTTACAAATAGTATAAGGAGCAGCTTTCTCTCGAGTTTTTGAAGCAATCTTTACGAAACTATGAAAATTTCAGCCCCGTAGCTATTCCCGTTTAGGCGACAGCGTGATCAGTCAGTCAGTGAACCAGGCCAAAGAGTGTTATATATGAATATAGATTACACTAGATAAGAGTGACATAAATTTCCAGGCATATAAAATATTCAGCTTCAATCTGTAAGTTTTTGCTTTTTATGTGGTTATACTTAAAATAATAATTGATATAGATCAATCGATAGATAGTTTGTATATAGCGATAAACATTCCAGGGTTACATGCATTAGCCCAAGTCGGGAACACTCCCCTCTTGTGCACACACTTTACAGAGTATTTTATTGAATTACAATTAATTCTAGTCAAATCGCCTCAAAATATCTCAAATATTTTAAATTGACACAAACTGCTACACAGTCAAAGGACAGAGCGAAGAAGGGCCGACAAGAGGAAAGAAGTGGAGGGAAAGACAAGATGAAAGATGAGATTGTAGGGGGAGGGGTAGAGGGGTGGTGAAGTTGATTCCCACTTAAATTAGTGCATAGCAAGCAATTATTTTATTGCACATCCTGCACGCCAATGGAATTCCATTAGTCAAAGTCAAAGCCCAAACCATTTGTCAATGGGGAAAGGGGTAGAGGGGTGAGGAGTGAGGGGATCAGGGGTAACCCGCTGAGGCATGCCCCAATCGATTTTTGGGCTCAAATTCATTAGAGACACACAAATTGTTGAGCAATTTGACACATTTAAGTCATTTCGATGCGAGGGCCATTTGACAAGTATGTTTAAAATTAAGATATTTAGTATTGATTGAGAATATAGACTTCTTGATTGAATGAATTATTTAGGCAAGAAAAGGATTTTCTTTTCAACAAAATAAACTAATTTGAAATGAGATAAATTAAAGCCGCTTCTTTTAAAATATGTCTCGATTTTCCAGCTCCACTGGGGGCCTAGTTTCGTTTATAGCCGTTATGAACATTTTCGGTCATTCGATTTTAAATTTCACTTGGAAATTGGAATTGGCTTTATTTCTTCGCGTTTTTGATTCGCCATTTTTGTGGGTTACGCTCTCTCGCCGCAATCTGTTCTTTTAGTGTTGGCCATGTTTGACAGGTAAAAAAGGTCAGCTGTTTTCACCTTATCTTCCCGTTTAAAACAGTTTTTTTTTTTTTTGGCACTGACAATAGCAAACGCAACGTGCAGCTGCTATCTCGTTCTAGCGCTTGTTGCACACTTTCGCCGCAGTTTGCCAGCTGATGCTCTCTCTTTGATCTGATTGTGAGAGAGCGCAGCGAATTATGTCCAGCTGGGCGAATTGAGCAATTAATTGGAAAATTCTTTCCTTGGCAGCAACGTCGACGCGAGCTGCAAAGTTTTATAAATACGGTTTTTGTTTTCTATAAATCATTTCTTTTTTATATTTTTGTTTAAGTGAATAATTTAAGAGCACTAGAGTGTAAAGGGCATGAAAAGAAGTGCATTGCAATAAGTGATAAGTGAAAAATAAGCAAATAGAAAAGTGCGCCAAAAGAGGTTATGTCTGATCGCCAAGTCAGTTACATATATTTTCTCTAATGCTATTGTTAGTTTTTTTTGTGTGTTTTTTTTAGTGTGATTCTTTAACAACAACGTTGGTTTAATCTCCAATTTAATTGGTTTAATAATGTGTTTAAATTGTTTGCTATCCGTTGTTTGTGTCCTTTTTTTATTTTTTTCTTTGTGTTGCATACGCATATGCGCATATCTACATACATATGTAAAATATGCATGTGGGAGAAGGAGAGTGAGAGTGAGAGTGTAAAGCAATAGTTCTTTCTGCCCAAACTAGTGCAAGTGTTTGATATTGTGTTTTTTTTTTATGGCTTTGTGATATTATTTTTATTTAAAAAACAAACATCGTCAAAGGAAGCGCTTATGGAATGCATCGGTGAGTCAAAGTTTTTTTTTTTACACTTAACAGCTAGCTTAAGCAAAAAGAGAGTGAGAGAGAGAGAGAGTCTTTTGATCTATGAAGCTCTCTCTCTGCGCAACGATTATGTTCATCATTGTTGCCAACTACCAGAAAAAAGCAATACTGAACTCATTTAACCTTAAATTTTGAACAGCTGATTTATGCGTTATTGATTTTGCTTGTTGGTAAACAAGAAAGAAATCTTTAAAATGTTTAAAGATACAAAAGTTTTAAAAACCAATAGAAATCGTATGAAAACCTTCTTCTCAAAGCCAAGTAATTATTCTCTATACAACTTTTATACCTCGGCATATAACTTTTATACTTATAAATTTTAAATAGCAATTATATTAAGTTTAATAGTTTTTTTTTAAACCGCATTTTTCTGTTATTGTATCGTATTCGCATGCAAATTTTGCTTGTTACTCTGCTGCTGTTTTTTTATGCAATTCCCTAAAACATTTTCAGGTAATAAAGAGCATTAAAGTTGATAATTCCCATGTTTCAACGGCCTGTTTCACTTTTAAGAATATTCACAAAACATGACGAGCTGTGGCCTTTGGTATCCCTAAGGCTATCCTTTCTCACACCTACCAGTCGTGCAGGGTATTTTTGTAGTGCAGGAAGCTTCAATGAGGAGCATCTTTAAAATTTCAACTTTTAACTTTTTACGTTATCGCAAATGACAAATCTTAAAGTCGCTTTCGCAAACAGCAATCACAGCGAGAATTGCCAGTAACGACACGAAGAAGAAGAAGAGGAAAGTGCAGAAGAAGAAGAATGAGAAGTAGCAGAACAACAACAAGGACAGCAACAAGAAGTAAATAGGCCAACGGGCAAACATTGCCGGAAAATGGCCCAAATGGCGTTGGCCTCCAATTTAACTGGATTTGGTGTAAATGTTAACGAAATAATCGCCCAGCGCCATCTAGCGACGAGGGGCTGGAGTTTCACCCCCACCATCACCATCACCACCAGCTAACCACCTCAGGGCAAAGCACCAAAACAAACGAAATACAACAACAAATAACCATGAGCATAAACATTAGAGTTTTACGGGGAAACCTCCTGAATTCCCCCCCCCCCCTACCCTCTTCAATTGAAGGACAGAGAGTGTAAGACGTTAAGCACAAACTGAAACTGAAAACTAACGAGCGAAGAACGCTTAAAATCATCAGGTTACCTAAATTTGTGCATATCTCAACAGCAATTTCTTAAGATGGATAACCTTAAAGTTCCAGAAAAAAACAATTTAATATTGTTTTACTAAAGCATTCTTAAAAATAGTAAAAAATACAACATTGAAACAAGCTAAATAATGCAGGGAATCGAATCGAAGTAAAATAAATATGATAATTATGAAATGTGTAAATAATAATAGTTTAATTACATTTTTACATTATTTAAAATAATTATTGTAAATATATCTTTCTAACATACTTGGAAAATGACTAGCCATGGTTTTCCTTGATATTTATATCAAGTTAGAATATTTATATCAAGTATATATTTGGGATTCTTAACATCTTTACTAGGAAATTTAATTATAGGATCTTAGTAGCCCAGAATAATACAGCTTTTACTTTAGTTCATTTTCAAAGGTATTGTCATTCAGGTAGCCTGTCAAAATTAATATTGTATGTGAAAGGGGAAGGTATTACATTAGATGCGACATGTCCAGATATTGCTATGGTGATTTAATACTCGAGGCTTTTCTAGAATTCCGTCGCCCGATGTCCTTGACTGAGGTTGTGGAATACGTCGCCGAAATGACCGATAAAACGTTGGTTGAGGTACGTCTTTCAGTCGATAATACATTGACGGCTGCCTGGTTGCATGGCTTTGTAGAGTGTGATAATGATCTATATGCTCTAAATCTGCCGGAGAAATTGATGAGCCGTAATTCAAACAGTTCGATTAAGCAGCAAATTAGCAAAGATTATGAAAGCCGTCCAAGCCGTTCCCACAGCAGACAAAACTTGAAGTGGTACTCGTTCACCCGAAGCAGTCGCTGAAGAGCTTTTTCCAGATCAATTTTTCGATCAATTTTATGACCAAATATGAAACAAATCTTCATACAACTGAAATAAAAATTCAAAAAAATTCAATTTCCTGATTTAAATTGAACATACATAAATATAAAGTTCCGTCGAGTCGAGTTGTCGTCACTTTCACAGGAATTTCGAGAAGCAAATTGCTTTGGGATCTAATCCCTTCCCATATCAGAGACGGAGACTTAAGCTGAATTCATAGTGTATGTATGTGTGTGTGTGTGTGTGTTGGTCATTTAATAGGTCTGTTTCTTTTCAGTCAGTCCTGGCACATATCCTATTGATTTCATCAGGTTCCTCTCCTGCCTCAAAGAAACTACGAAACATTTCGCTTTGTTGTGTGCGCTTTTGCCATTTGCTCGAATTCCCCAAAGTCAACGGCAATTTCCGACAATGCCAAAACTAGATGTTGTTTGGTATGGTGAGGGTGTAAGGTAGTACTAGTTGGGAGTTTGAAGGAGCAGGAACACAAGGAGCGGAGGAGGAACAGGGAGTGTTCAAGGGGGTGGGGGGTGTTCAAATTGGGCTGTCAGTTGTTGTGGCTGCTTACGGTTAAATAGGAACTTCGCCGCCAAACTTATAACGCGCTCTACTTCCGTTTCCGCTAAAAGCCAAACATCTAGGCCATTGGCCAGACCCCAAAACATGCCCTCTTCTATTCTCTACACTGAACAAAACTACCTGATTCTAGAATCAAAAGCATTCATATTCAAGATTTTCTTTTCAGAATAAGACAATTTTTCGACCAAATTACGCAAATGTAAGAAGTCTAAAGTTTTGAATATAAGTATAACAATCTACAATGTTTAGGATAATATACATACATAAAATATGAAAATATGTTCGTGAGCTTATCTTTTTATTTAATGAACTAAAATAATTCTTTATTTATTTAAAAATCATGTTCTCGTCCGTTTTGTTCCTTACAATTCCCAACTGGTTCTAGCCGCACACAAATTAAGTACTTAGCTGCTTTTGTTAGTTTCTAACTTTTTGGTCAATAAATAAGAAAATTCTTACTTCAAAGATGAATATATGTTAAACTTAAGGTCTTGAAACTTTAAGAGTTTATCTTTTATATTAAAAACGTGGTCTTTAAGAACTTTCTGTCCGCGATGCATTTTTTTTGACCAACGTTTTTAGTTTTAAGACCAAAACCTTGATATCAGAACGTTTTTTTTTCAGTGTACTCCCATGTCTTGACCTTTCTCTCTCTCTCCCTCCCATTCTCCCATTTATTTCTCCTTTTAGCTACCCTCGGTCTGTCGTTGGCATTCCCAAAAAACTATTAAATCACATTTTACGAGCGTTAAGTGCACAATTAAAAGCATTTCGTTAATGTTGAAATTGTGGCACCACCTGACCCTCTGACTCTTCAGACCCGGTCCACATTTCTACTTCCTTCTATCTTTGGCCCCTTCCCTTTAGTGATTCGATTTCTTCTTGTCCGTCTTGTTTGCTTTTCCATTTCCTCTTACTACTTCTTTGTCTGTGACTGCGTGTCTACGTGTTTCTCGTCTGTTGTGACGTAATTAAATTTGCAATTCACCCACCTACTACCTTTCTTTAAAAGGTGGATATGGGGGATTTCTCTTGGCTTATTGCTTTCTGGTCTTGGTAAGAGCAAAAATAGAAGCAAACTAAATCGATTATGCTTGTGATGTAAATTTGTAAGCACGCAAAGACGCAAAAGACATTGAAAATGTATCCAGAACTTGACGGAGATACTGTTTCGGATCCATATACATAGCAAGAAATTACTTAGTCGAAATTCTATTAAAATTGGGCTGTCATTCCAGTAAAGCGGAAAGCGGTTCTGTCGGACTAAGTGGATGAAAAGTTTTGCTTAAATCAGATAATGTGATTTATAAAAGTATCACATGATAATTTTATAGTATTCAATCTACAAAAGTGACAATACTTTTGAAATTTGTTAGGTATTGAGTAAGTTTTATAAGAAACAAATAAGTTTAAGAACCAATACAGGTGTAAGGAACTTTCTACATATTCCTAAGAACAGTTTCAGTCACTCTTAATATCTTTTAAATGAAATGACTTTTTAATATAATTAAATAATAATTTTTAGATATGTACACAATTATTTTGAAAGTAATTTCAAAAAATAACTATTACGGGTATGTATTTAATTTATTCAATCAGTCTTGAAAGTAAAAGTATTTAAAAAGTATTTAAAAAACAATAATGATGTTTAATATTTCCTTTCAAACTGGTTTATGCGTTATTTAAATCGATTCGAATATTTCTTTTAAGCCTGGCTTAAAAGAAGTCAAGATACCGAGTATAATATGATTCAAAATGGGTTAATAACGCGTGTTGAAAAGTTATTTACAAACTGTTAGGCCAACTACTTAAGAGGAGGGACTAACTTTTTGCATATTGAAAGTTGATAAGAAGAAAGGGATGATAATGAATATAGAGGAAGAAGGATGATGATAACATCAACATTTTCCATGCACTCAGAGATGCTGTGTTGTCGAGCTTGTTCTTACTCCTTTTGATGTTCATCAAGACAGCATCTGAAAGAATAAGAGGAGGAGAAAGAAGAGAGTGGAAACTGCAAAGGGGTGTGTGGGGGGGGGAAGTAAATAACAAAACGCAACTAAGTAAGTAATATGAACTTAGTAGGCGTGTGAAGTGCACACTTAATGGGCTGTTGCCTGCGGGGTGGTAGGCTAAGGCTAGTAGGTGAAAAGGGGGAAGAGAATGGGGGTAAGGAATTGCTGCAGCTCGTGTCATTCACACCACTTCACAACAACCCCACACCCCACTCCTCTCGAAACAGCAGCCAAGAGATGAAACTTCTCCCCCAATACCAAAAAAACACTCCGACTCCTGAACTGCAGTTCGGGATTCCAGATTCCAGTTCCACTTTACGAAACGCACACGCCTAAGTGCGGAAGCATGTTCAAGTGTGTTGAAAATGGAAAGCAATGTGTTACTAGTTCTGCCTTGTGCTTCTCTGCTCTCTGCTTCTTCCTCATACATACATACATATATATTTTTTTAACATCTTATACTATGTATACCCCTTTCATACTCTAGCTAATGATATTATTAGTTTAACATCTGATTTGATATTTAACTAAGTAATAATCAATAAAGTTGGTCGTCTGACTGTCAATGTGAACTTATTCTCTGCTAAAAGTATGTTTTTGAAATTTGCACCTGTCTGTTTTTTATTTTAGATGTTATATATATTAGTATCTTATATATATTAGTATCTTATTAGTATCTTATAGCTTTGTAGAGGAAAACTCGTTTAGTTTTTCAAAATATTTGAATAAAACTGATCTACAGACAATTGTCCTTTATTTATTATTATCAAAATTGGTTTGTTTTCAATTGAGCAACCAAATCGTAAAACTGTCATAAAAAGTACATGCCATTATTTAAGTGACTATATATATTGCCAGATATCTTGACTCAACTTGTAGATCATACGTTTCTAGATGTCACAACAGTCCAACTAAATGAAAAGTATATGACTATAGCTTTTAAGTATACGCAATTGAAATTAGAATTTTTACCACATATGTAAGTATCTCAAGTAAAGTCATTAAATACAACTTTCAGTATATCTGATATATGTATTTGAACCTTGCCATAGTCCTTTAAGTGTACAAAATCATTATGAAAAGTAAATATTAGCCATTTAAATTGTAAAGGCAGTGTTTCTCAAAATTTGCATCCGGGTGACAAAGCTTTTTTATACCCTGTGGGGTGTATTAAGTTGGTATCTAAGGCCGAAGGGGGCGTTTGCATGTTTGCATGCATTAGAAATCTAACAGTGCCCTTTACTTCCACAGGGTATTTGACTGTCGAGCCCTCCCGACTGAATGTTATTTCATTTTGTATGTTTCAGTTCTCAAAAGCTCTCAAATGTGAGTACTCGAAATTCGAATGCATTCAATAATTTCAGATAATTTTTCCTTAATTTTTCATTTAAAAAGTTCTATCTATGTTTAAAAGCACCTACACAGAGAGAAAAAATCAAGTATTTCGTACTTAAAGCTCAACAATTCGAACTTGATATCGAATCAAGTACGGAATTACTATATTCGAGGACGACGCACTTATTTCAAGTTCGATTTTCAAGTACGATTTTTAAGTTTGTAGTCTTGAATTAAGTACACTTTATACTTGAATCAAGTACTGAAAACTCGAAAAATAAGAATTTTCGATTACAGTTCAAGTTTTCTTGCACATGAATTAAGATCTTCTGTACTAGAAATAATATATTATAGTAACGTAAGCAAGCGTATTAAACATTCGTTACTTTGCCAGCAACTGATCTTGGTTGGACTGGTTTATTTGATTTTTCTCTCTTATATTTTTGCATTGTTGTTTTTGTTGCTGTGATGCTGTGATGACGTCACGCCCTTGCGGCCCAGTTGAGACATTTGACGACACAAAGCGGCACAAAGTTGCCTCAAAAGCGGAAGTCAAAGGAGCAGCCCTGACGTTGACATTAGCTTCAGCTGCAGCTGGATGAACCAAGGGGGGGAAAGTGAGAAGTGAGGAGATGTGGCAGGCTAAGGAGCGTTGTCTATTTCTCAAATATGTCAGTACTTCCGGCGCGATAACCTGCTGCGTCTGGTCTTTGGAGCCGGTGCCGGTGCCGGAGTCAAAGCCGGAGCCGAAGCTGCAGCCTGTCCAGATTGTCAGAACGTCATGGGCATCAGGGACAGCTGTAACTGTATACTATATACTATATATGGCTGGATACGAGGATGCGACAGGCGGGAAAGTGGCTTGACTTTAAAATTCAACATATACGTTTGTAGTTTGTAGTTTGTTGCATGTTTGGATATGTACGTGACATTTTGCAAAAGTCGGACAGGATACGCAGCCAAAAGCATGACAGCTAGATATATGTATTGTATGTACATATATGTGATATATCCCAAAGTCCTTTGTCTTTGCTCCTTAGCTTAATGTGCCAGCAATTTCTTATCAAATTTGTTTTTCTTTGCTATTTTTCTGTTGTTTTAGTTTTCCTAGTTTTGATTTCCACAGAGGCAAATCCTAGCTACAGTGAGCAATAAAAAGCAGCGCCCAGAGTGGCTACATTTCAAAAAGCGAACAGTCTATTAGAAATAAAATAAGGACAAAAGAAACGGAAACTTGACTGTGACAATTCTAGATAATCTAAAAGCATAAATATGATTTTCTTGCTCTTGGTTTTTCAAAGACGCTTTTTCTATAACAATATGAATATATGAAATTTGATAGTTAGTTTACAAATATTAGATATTAAACGCTTTATTTGAATTAGAGAAAGTTCTTGAAACAAAAATACTTTAAGCTGGAGCATTTCCCATTGATAATTCTGAGAAATTCTACAGCTTTAACTTTAACTCAACTTTTTGTTCAGTGTATATTGAACTGCATATGAGTAGAGCCTATGGGTCGGGGAAAGAAATCGAAAGGGGGAAACGAGAGAGGTAACGGAGCGTCCAAAATAAATGAAGTTTAAAGAAAATGTTGAATGTTGGTTCGCAAATATTTGTCATAAAATGTTTATAACACGGCGCGTAATCCGCTTACAATGCAAACAGAGAAACAGAGAAACAGTTGGCCCCAGGGAAAGGAAGGGGCAGGTCGTTCTGGGGGTAGGATCAGTAGGGTAAGTTACAGTTGCAGTTGCAGTTACAGTTACACTTGCAGTTTATTTATTAGCTGCGTTCATTTGTTGCCTCTGAATTCCATGCAACTCATTTCGCTTTGTTGCCACATGAAATTTAACTTGCATATCAGAGATGGTGTGGGAAGTGTGTGGGGCGTATGATTCAATGGTGGAGCAGGAGCAGGAGGAGGAGGAGGAGGAGGGGCAGGGGCAGGCAAGTTGGTTGGGAAGTAACTTCAGGCTCAACTGTTGTTTATTTATTTAAGCAATTGCCGCTGTCAACACGCAGGACACATTGATGGGCCCAATGATTGGGAAAAAAACGAGCTGGCACAACTGAAAATGCTTCAATTGAGAGCATGCTCGACTAACAGATGCCCTTATATGTGCATCTATTTATTTAATCATTTTATATCATTCAAAAATTATACAAGAAAGATAAGAATAAACTTTAAATGTCGCTATTTATTGAATTATTTATTTAATCAATTACTTATTTATTCATAAATTTAATAAAAATACAATTATTTATTTTTGAATTATTTAATTGCATATTTATTAATTAATTTGTTTATTTATTTAACGTGGCTTTCGGGCAGCGTTGAAAAATAATATACAATTTTAATAAATTAAAATAAATTGTGCAAAAAGATAAGAATAAACTTTAAATGTCACTATTTATAGAATTTGTTACTTATTAATTTATTTCTTTTTTACATGTGCTTAGGACATCGATTTAAAATGATATTATTTAGTTTTTAATTGTTCAATTACTTATTAAAGTATTCATTCATTCGATGAATTATGATATAAAATTCAAATTAAATTTGCAAATAGAACAAGAATAAATTCTGAATAAGTTTAATTGAATGCTAAAAGGATCAAGATTGTTTACAAATCTGAGAGTATTCACAAAATATATTTTATTTATTCCCTATTTGATATTTTTTAAAATAAAATACACAATTAAAAAGAATATTATATGATTTAAAAAAATACATTTATATTAGCAGAGCCTCAGTCGAATGTACTCTTTCTGTTTGCACAGGGTATTATTGGTGCTGGGAGGCAGACGTATCGATATAAATTTTGTTCCAAGTGTAGGAGGAGTATGGCACTGCAAATGGAAATCGAATTCGCAATCGAAATGGAAGTGGAAAATGGAAAATGGAAATGGTAACGTCAACATCTTAGCGACGTCTGCCTTTTGCAATTGTGGACAATTTTATTTTTTGTTTATCTTTGTCTGTTGCTCCGCAACTCATTTTGCTCATTTACATTTCCTATTTCCCATTTTCCCCATTCCATTTTCCCAAGTAAATGTTGTGCAAAGCAATAAAAAATAGAAATAAAAGTAAATGTCCTGGCGACATTCAGACTCTAGACATAGAAAATCCGCGACTTTGACGCTCTCTCAAAAACTGGCAAACTGGAAACGCTCGAAATTAACCTACAATATGCTAAATGTAATTTGAAATTACATTTCTTTAAAATATTGACTGATTGCTACACCCTGTAAGCGATTTCAAAAGATACTGCAATATAATACGGTATGGGTTAAGACTAGAAGATATGTAGTCTTAATCTATATATATAAAACTCTTTGTCCTGACTGACTGAGTCATCACGCTGTAGGCCAAACGGTTCAAGATATTGAAATGAAATTTTTACACAACATACCTGAGACATAATTATCGTGCAATAAGACGGAATTTTATGATATCCTCACTGGAAGGGGCTAAAATGGGGGTCAAAGGTAAAAATTGCTTGGTAAGAACATTTTTCTTGTTTCTTATAATAAACATGCCTATAAGGGTAAAGATATTTCTTAGGAAAAACACTCCTGAGGAAATACTTTATACTTCTTAGAAAAAAATCCGATAATTTGAAAGAATTTACTTGAAAGGGAACATCAAGCTTCTTATGAAGCTTACTCTTAAGGAAGAACATGCAGTAAATAGTTTTAAGTTATGAGATGCTTCCAAAAATATGAATTTTTAAAGAAAAAAGATACTTTTTAAGACGAATTTGCTCTTAAAAGGAAGACCATGAATAATATTCATTTCTTATTCGATCTAGTCTTATATGTATGTAGATAGAGCTTAGCAGCCAAACTTGTTAGGCAAATACAGGGTATCATCAAATTATACTATATATTTGCAGATGTATTTTATCTGTTGCTCAATCGTACGAAAATAGCAAACACTTTATTAACGTAGAAAAGGGTTCAATGAACTAGTCACAATGTAAAGCAGGCGAAAGGTCCTTCAACTCGACTCGGCTATTTATGGATGTTTGGGCCATAAGTTTTATGGCCAGCTTTGTCATCTCGAGGTTTCCAGTTCGTATTTGGGAAAGTAAAATGAGATAAAAGAGACAGGGCGATGAAAAGAGAAGAAAAGCATTGTTTAATTGATTGCGATTAATTAAATAGATATGTTTTGTTTTGTAATCAGATACTTTAATTACTTAATTTGTTGTTAATACAGCTTAAATACTGTACTTAAATGCTTCAATTTTACGGGGTATACTAAGTCGTGGGATCATGTCAGTATATAATTTGTATAATACTTGAATGCAGCTTTAATTGTGTTGAAAATATGGGCGGCCAGTTTCATGGCCACGCCCACAAGGCATAAATTAGTGCGTTTCTTTGCTCTGTAGAGGCTGCCAAAAAGTGTGCTACAAAGATTTGTGAGCTAAAACTTTATGTTCTGAGAAAGCTGAACAAAGAAAGAAAGGAGCCATAAAGAAGAAGGGGGAAGAGAAAAAAGAAAGTGGGCAAAGATGAAGCACAAGCCAAAAGGCAAACGAAATCAACAAGATGAAAAACAACAACAAAGTCGATGGGAGCTGTGTGGCAAGTAAGGCTAAACTTGCCACAACTACTTAGCGTCAGTGGCAGGCAGCTGGTCAATGGCCCACGCAACAACAAGCCGCATTCAGTTGCAATCAACAGCTGCCTCCTTTGCTCTCTCTCTCTCTCTTGCTCCACTTGCCACACACACACTCTCTCTCTCTCTCTCTCTCACACACACAGATGTGATAAATGAATAGGGCAGGCCACAGGCTTTGGCTGGCCTTGGAGAGCAACGCCAAGTGGCATGTGGCAAGTGGCAAGCGAGGGCGACAAGTAAATTAAATGGAATGGCGAAAAGCGTAAACTAAAATGGCCGCACGCCATTTTGTTTTAAATATAAACACAATAAATATAAAAGAGAACAAACAAAAAACGACAGAATAAAAAGCAAAAGAAAATATATATTTTGTATGAAAATAAAAATGAAAAACACGGCCAAATGTTTGAGCTGTAAAAATTGTTTACGACCACTAAAGGAAAACCGCGCAACAACAACGGCAACAACAACAGCAATTGCTGTGCGTGTGTGTGTGTGTGTGTGTGTTTTGTAAACCGGAAGCCTGTGGTTGTGCGACAGAAGCGTCGCCATATTGTGCATGTTTATGCGGCGACCCTCTGACAATTTCATCTGCTGGCCACAAAAGAAACAGAGAGAGCGAGAGAGAGAGAGGGAGAGAGATGGAAAGAGAGAGAGCATGCCTTTAGTTGAAGCTATAAGAAAAGTTAAGACAAGTTAAGTTCTTTTATAGACAGCGCCAAGCACTTGCTAAGTGACAGCGCAAAACAATCAAATTAATTGTCAAACTAAATAAATTTCAGTTCCGCAAACACCTCATAAAATCTGTGACACTTTCAGTATATAAAAACATTATGCGCTATTATTATTATTATTATTATTACTAACTATTACCACATACATGCACAATTTTGTGTGCTTAAGCACTTTAATGTGGCTAATAAACTATAAGAAGGATCTAGAACTGCGCCTTTTTATGTGAATTCAGCTTATGTTTAAGTTATGTCCTTGATATTTGGCTTGGATTTGGCATTTTGAATTATATCTATATATAATATATCTTAAACACAGTTGAATCATATCACTATATCTTATAGCTTACATAGAACAAATCGCTAAGTAGTGAAAGCGTTACATGAAAAACCTTTTTCGCTTTGATAATAATAAATTATTTGAATATTAATTATAGCGGTATATTTAATAGATATTTAATATATTTAATATATATTTTATATATTTAAGTACATTGAAAATCAGTCTACAATATTATGTATACATAAAATATCTTATTTTATTCATTTATTTATGTATTTAAATTATTGTAGCTTGGAATCAATCATAAATTGCAATATGATTTGTTATTTATCGTATTATTTATTTATCTTTTAGCTCAACTCAAAAAGTAAATTAAAGACTGTGTTCTATTCAATGTTATCTGATAAATATTTTGGAACTAATTAATTTTTATATAAATTTCTAAAAGTTATTTGTGATCTTGTGTAGACATTGAAAAATGAGTCCCAAGTCCGAATTAAAAGAAGAATTAAACTTTATTATTATGTCGGATAAGTTGCTCAAAATAATTGAAGTCATACTAAATACAATCTTTCCAGGTCTAAACTAAAAATTTTAAGACAGATAAAAACTCAATTTAACTTTAATTGTCCATAACCTCAAAATATGCTACACATAGTCTTTAATAACTGAAACTTTATGCTAAACATAACCTCAACCACATGCTTATGTACCTGCACTTAATTTGAGCCTTAACTATAATTTTACTGGCATATTTTGAGTCCAGAGTTCGCTTCAGCTCTCTGAGCTCTCAGTTTTTGGTTAGTTGCCTTTGGGCCGCAGGTGGGTGATGGGGGGAGGGGAGGGTGTTCGGTGGGTAGGTGTTTTATAAATAGGGGAATATTCTACCTCAATTGCTGGCCACTTATATTTGCCAGGCCCCAGCCTAATCCGGGGCTTTTACACCACCCGGAACAGCTGCTCTACTGCAAATTGCATGCAAACAGAGCGAAGTGAGAGGGGAACACCGAAGGGCAGGATGAAGATAGGGATATGAAAAAAAAATGTATAGTGGAATGCAAGTTTCTCTCTCTCTCTCTCTCTCTTTATCTCTTCACCTCTTTCCTCCCAGAACGCCCAAAATTATGCAATGCTCGAGCTTTAAAGTAGATTACACGAAATTTTGCGCGCCAGCACAAAAGCCCACGACGGACATTTATCACGGAAGCGACGGCTTTGGACCGTGGGCCCAAGGACCAGAAAGGATCTCCTCTACCCATACCCATATCTGCCTTATATTGTATTCCTAAATAGTGTCTGTTACGCCCACAGTTCAGGGTAGAGTTAGGGAACGGGAACGGGCACGGAAATGGCAGAGAAAGACGTAGCTAATAAATTGCTAACGTGCCGGAATGCAGAGGGAAACCCTTTTGGATTTCTTTCTTCCGATTTTGTTCTTCCGTTTTCTCCATATTGCATTTTGGCCGGCAACAAATGTACATAATTTTTCAATTGTCTTTCGGTTGCCATCACGTAATCGCCTCAATCTATGCTTCCAATAATTGCCTAGCTATATTTTATCGCCACACTATCGATTCTTTTCATTTGAATCTTTCCCTTATAGATACATACTTTTCTTTTAAGTTTAAATGTTGACAAAATTAATGCGCCATTCTAATAAATATATCAAAGAGATAACATTTTGATATTTCAATAAAGTCTCCGCTAACTAACTGAATGAAAAATGTTTACAAATGAATATTTAATTCATAAATATTTCGGTTAATCTATAACTGAGGGGCTTCCAATTTGAATCCGTTCCAGTTATTGGACTAATTAATTATTTCCAAATTATATTGTTTAAAAATTACAGCCTCGTAGCTCTTCCCATTGCGGCTTCACGATGATAAGTCAATGAATCAGGGCAAAGACTTTTATATAGATTTAATTTTATAAAACAAAACAGACAAACACTTTTACATTTGATAATACTTAATATAGAACAAATACATTTCAAAATAAATATTTTTGAAAATCTTAAACACTTACGTTTGGGATGGTACTCAGTATTAATACATTCGATATTTGCTTCTAGGTTAGTACTCAGTATTCAATATTTGGTCTTGTGTTTGGCCTGCAGGTTTGTCTGCTCTCTGCTTTTTTAGAGTTGACCAAATATTTTTCTTCTTTGGCTCAAAGCGATGGCAGCAAATAGATGTAAAATAAATCACGTTCAATGATATTTTTGCCTTTGCTTTTCATTTTTTATTTTCTCGTTATTCGTTGTTCGCTTTTGGATTTTGCTTTCGTTTCTTTTAGTTTCATTCGGTTTTTGTGTGTTGGCCTGCGGTGAAATTATTTCATTTTGTGTGCAAGGCCATAACTGTTATTGGCATGCGAGTTGACAACCCTGGCAGAGATACTTATATGTTCCATCTGTCTTCCTCTTTCCTTCAACATTTCTCTCTCTCTCTCTCTCTCTCTTTGTTTGTCACGCTTACACTCATACTTGTTGCTGTTGATTTGGTTTTATTGCCTCGGTCTGTCAAGCGAAAATATTTAATGCCAATATTGCAGTTTGTATCACAGTGTGTGTGTGTGTGTGTGTAGGTGTGTGTAGAGCTCTACTGTGTGTGTGTGTGTGTGTGTGTGTGTTTGAGGCAACCTTATTAGCCAGCTAGCCTGCAGCCTGGCAGCCGTTGCAACCGTGCAACTGCGAAGCTCAGCTAAACGTTGTCATAGGCACTTAGCCGGCCTGAGACTGTGGCAAGTGTCATGTGCCATGCGGCATGTGGCATGTGGCAAGCTCTGACCAAGAAATTGCCAATTGCACATAGTCAACAAATATTCTCCCGCTTTAACTTTAACTAAATTGCTTTTGCGGTTACCAACAGTGTTGCCAATGTATCTCATTTATAGCTAAACTTATTATGTATATTATGTATGTATCTGTGTGGAATAAAAATCTTGCTATTTTCGAAAATACTCCAATGGGAATGGGAAATTCAAAAGTGGCGATAAAAAACCGACCGTCTATTGTGGCACAAATAAACTAACTCAAGAGCGCTCTTTGGTTATACCCCAATGAATAGTTAATGAAGAATACAAGTATTTAAAAGTTGGTTGCAATAAAGACAATATTGTGTCTCTTGGCGGAAAATAGCCAAGACTCAATTTTATTTATAGGTATTTACATTGTATTAGCTCTAAGAGTCTTATAATTCTTATGAACTTTTAAACCTTTTAAGCAACGACATTTAAATATTTTATTGTTACATAGTAGAAGCTCAATATAAGGCTACCGGTATTGGCATTTCCCTTTACCAAATGTAATAATTTTGTGAGCTATTCTAGCTAATTTTTTACTTTTAAAATACCTCTTTTAGTCCAAGTTATTTTGACAACACTGGTTACCAACTATGTATGCTCCTTCTCTTAAGTTCCTCTACGTTCTTTTTCTCCGTTTTAAATTCACACTCTAGCAATTACCAAAATGCCGTAGGTCAACCTTTTTAAAATCAGACATTAGCAAATTACACGCTGGCATTTAAGCAATACAACTAATTTGTGTTCAAATTCCATTAGCGACAAATATGCGCAACAAAATTGTTGACTATGAAGAGACGCATTTGAATTTGGAGTTGAGAATCGCTGGCTAATTGGATTGCGGCCAAAAACGGGAAATCAATCACCACGTGAATGTGCTGATGGCAAACGCCGAAGGCTGTATTGAAGAGTACAGTGGGTACGGTATGCGTATATACGGGAAAATGTTTTACGCCAAATTTAATTAATCAGCATGTTATATTCATGATCAATGATCAATGTATGTTTAATTATTTTACTTAATTTAATTTGGCTTATTTTTTGGTTGCTTCAAATCGAATTTTTCAACACTGGCGCAGTGAACTTAACAGGCGGTGTTAACTCAACTGACAATTGTCAACAGATCAGCTTTGCCTTGACAAAAAACATAATATAATAATAAAAATAAATGGCAAAAGGTATTGCTACAATTTTCTACTGAAATGTTCTAAAATAGTTTTGTGAAATCCGTGATATACACTGAAAACAGGAACAAACTTCCACATCGATATTAAGTGGGTAAGTCATTTGATATACATACATATATAGATACATATATAGATGAAAAGACAGTGAAAAGCATTGAATGAATAGCCTGCGGTGTAAATTGAATTCAATTGAGGGTAGAAAACAAATCTTGTTTGTCATGCCCGCAGGCGTGTTTTTTTAATTGAACGGAAATGAAGGCATTCGGCTTATCCTGTTAACGGATATTAATTGGCCGCACTTGAGAAAATAATTGAAATGTACGTTAAGTTAAATGTAATTACAAAGCTTAGATTGTTTAATTATAGAGCTCAAGACGATTGAAATATACGTATATACGATGAAGGACGATAATCAGCAGTTGATGGAGTTGCAGATTGAGGATGTCAATCAGAATCCAGAGCAGGATCAAGATCTGGAGCAGCAGCTGGAGCAGGAGCGTGAGCAGGATCAGGATCAGGATCAGGATGAAATGGATCTAGAGCCGGTATCGTCGTCAGAGAATCTAATGTTTACAATATGTGTAATGCCAGGTACAACAATGCATATCAATATTGTGACCGAGGATCGTTTACCAGAAGTTACCTGGTGTATATCAACACTGTTAATTCACAATGGTCAGCATTATTCACACACCATTCACAATCACGCTATGAATTCAGAGTTGATACGTACTCTGGGACTGATTCATGAGCCAAATGGTGTTCATAATACTAACATTACAAATATGTCACCACAATTGTTAATGCCATTGGATTTGCCAAGAAATCCGACTGTTGCAATTAACAGACTTTTACCCAATTTAAATCTAGCGCAACTGTCTGACTCTGAGGCGGATGGCTTATACAATTTTATGCAGAATATGGCTCGACGTTTTAACAATTTGTGTGAATCCGTTAGGAATGGTCGTAACAATTCTCCCCATGTGTGGGAAGGTGTACGTCGTGCCCAACAAACCTTGTGCAGGATGGTCATACTACTTGGGTCTCAAATTGATCGTTGTAATACGAATGCTCATTACAGACAGGGCGATGATGAAGATTATGATGATGATCATCAGGTTAATGATACTGATACGAGTAGTTATAATTATTTAAGCTTTGATAGATATATTCCAATTGCTTGTCGTGTATTTAATGATTCACAATTCAATTCCGATGACGATGACGATGACAATGAAGTTGACGATGACGTTGAAGATGATGATGAATTGTCATTCGGATCCAGAGCTGTAGATGCCGATGAAGCAGAAGAAATATGGTGGACGACCAGCTCCGAGTATGATAGTGAGGTACAGCATTACCTCAATTCGGATTACGACATTTCGGATATTGATATTGAGGACAATGAGTCATATATCTTGCGACTTGTTGGTCATACCAATAGACTATTTACTCGTATGGAGAATCGTCAATTGTCTTATGCACGCGTTGGATCTCCAGTGTTCCTAAGATATTCCAATTGGCGTTCGCATTCGTGTAATTCAGTTGGCGAGCCCGATGATTTCTGGTCGGATACAAGTTCCAACAGCGAGGATCTCAATGACTGGCAGTATAACGAAGATCGTTCATTTGAAACCCCATTTAGTGGTC
The DNA here is from genome assembly GCA_035044365.1 of Drosophila neotestacea. Lineage (NCBI taxonomy): Eukaryota > Metazoa > Arthropoda > Insecta > Diptera > Drosophilidae > Drosophila > Drosophila neotestacea. The sequence goes on from JAWNMD010000105.1 coordinate 796,209, forward strand.
CATTTCGTCGTCTTATTGAAGAACTTCCATCATTAACGGCCCAAGAGGAGCGTGAGTCAGATCAACTTTTTCGAGATCTTTATGATGTACGGCCATATCAACCCTTTCACGGTATCGAGCCGCAGATGGAACCACTTTATTCTCTTGGCCGCTGGCGCGAACGGGTCACATTATCATCCAATTATACAGACGTGCTGTCTGTTGCATACATGAATCATGAATCACCGTTTTCAGGCAATAATACTCATCCGCATTCGAACGCATTCTGGTTTCCTAATCCAAATTTAGATCCAGTCTGTGACTGCTATAACGACCACGACCACGATCACGAACCAGGACCAGCAACCACATTAGATTCAATGGAAGACCAAACTGAAATTGATGAAACATCCAGCGATAAGCAAATAGTTCCACTTGCATTATATCTACAACAAACCGATGAACTGATCGCTCAAATTTGGTCTACGTTGTAAGCAACATATTCAACAGACACCATGTAAAATCAACGATTGAATCGATTCAAATAAAAAGCAATATTTAAAAAATCATTTTCGTAAGACTTTCATTACAATTTCGGTTCAAATTTACACAAATTGTGGTTAAATATTGCCCAACAACTCAAACAGCGCATAGCGTACCTTTTTTAAGCTTTCCTCAGACGGTCCGTTTTTGTGTGCCACTTTTTGCTAAAAAGTGAAGCTAACCGATGTAAATATAACACGTTCTATTGCCTGGCTTTTTGCTTCGGTTAGCTGTCGCCTTCTAGATACATACATGTTTGTATAAAATTGTACAGAGTGTGACCAGTTTCTGTGAAAACATGAGCTAAACTTTTCGTCGCTCAGAAAGTGGCACTCCAAAACGGAACGTCTGAAGAGAGCTATTAGGATATTTTTTTTGTATTCTCTTCCCAATTCTACTCTGTATAGTCTGTGTTCCTTTTGTGCTTTGAGGTATTAGTGCCATGCGGATCAACTGACTTGGTCATCGATGATGCGACATACAGCTTTCTTATATTTTATTTATTTACTATGACAAATGTTATAAATTAAACATCTCAGAATTGAATTGAATGTGTTGATGTTCTATACTAATTTGGGCCGCACATTCCGCTTGGAAATCAGTTCAGTTATAATTATTAAATCTTTGCAGAGCATCAACTTTTCAATACTATCCCAAGTTCTGATTTTCCTTCATTGTCTTGCAGTTTTAATTAAAACCAATTTATGCCGATAAATTGAATTCAATTATTTTATTCTAGTCCAGCTTCAGGAGATGACCGACCCAGTGCACTACAACCGCTTTATAAATGGATTTTTTTTTTCCAGTTCTCCGCTTTATTCGCTTGTTTTTATTTTCATTTTCGTTTTCATTTTCGTTTTTATGCTGCTAGAGATGGAGAGAACAGAGAACAAAAAGGAGAGCAAATTGGCAAAGGCAGCTGCTGTGGTCGCCTTGTTAAGCTCTTGTTTTGTGCCAGAGTGAAAAATGAAATAAGGCAAATGCTTGAGAAATGATTATACCATTGAATAAATCAAATTTTGCCACACAGTATATAGCAGAGATAAAGATAACAACATAACGTCGTTTAGTACAAGCTTAAATCATTGAATTATCTTCTCCAGCTGCTCTGATTACAGCAATTAAGATAGATATTACCGATTGACCCCTTATAGAGATTTAATAACTAAAGATATTTGCGAGATGTTAAGATTGAAAAGTGAAGTTGTTTCTTTAGTTACTAGTATTAGTTAAAATGCTGTTACTAATTGTTAGGCATAGCTGGTTAAAAAGGTTATAAGTATTATTTGTGGGACTAACTTGACTTGTCTGATTTTTGTCTAATCATAATAAAGGTTTTTTTTTGCTTAGCTGTCAATTAAAGTAAACTATTTTTATTCGCTGTAGACAAATTTTCCTAATATTTGTTAACTCTAATAATGAGTTTATTTTTATTAACTTTTATGTTTTTAATATAATTTTTAAATTAATTTTGTAGTTTTTCAGTTGCCTCAATTTCCAGATATGTTTGTACTCGCATACTCCTCTATAAATATATTCTCGACATTTTTCCCCAGCTATGTCTGCCCCCCGTCTTCATTCTACATTCACCATTCTGATGGGGAGGGGAGGGGAAGGTAACTTCTGTGTGGCAATATACTTTACGCATCATTAATTCCAACTAGATGCATATAATCCACACACGATTCTTGCTGCTGTTGTGGCAATTGTAAAATGCTTGAGGTCCGTGCAAAACCCACAACTGCCCAAGGGCGGTGAGGAAAGGGGTCGTTTGTTGTGCCACACAGTGGTGTAGAAGGGGGGTTGGGGGTTGGGAGTTGGGTATTCATGATTCGGGGTTGGGGCTTAGTTTGTGCATGTGTAACACACGTTTCATGTGTTAACGAGTTGGAAAAATTATTATTACATTATTATTATTTTGTCTGCGAGTAATTCAGCAACAACAACAGTGGCAAAAGGTGTAGTTGTGTGAGTGTGTGTGTGTGTGTGTGTGTGAGGCTTACAATAACAATAAATTTCAATTTTTCACACTCGCACACGCACAGCCGGAAACGCATTCCTTGAGCGGGGTGGCAACCCTTAAGCAGCTTTTGCTCAGCAATTTATGCGCGTTGGCTAAATAAATTTATAACTTGCACACACACACACACACACACATGCACATACACATATGCAATCAGAGAACAGTTGTAGGGTTGCCACCCCTTGTCGAAATACAACAAAAAACAGAGAAAACTTAAGCGAGCTTTTGTTCTCGGTTTAGTTTTCCTCTTAATCTTGCTTGCTATCTTATACTCCTCTCTCTTTCTCTCTTTCCCATCACCAGTTCTCCCGTACTCCACTGTCACTCCTTTCACACACACACACACACACACACAGCCACTCACAACTTTATCTAAATCTCCGTCTCATATGTGTGTGTGTGTGTGAATTACGAAAATTTTCTTGCAATTAAAATTTGTTGCTTTCTGGGTATCATAATTTTATAAGTTTGGTAACAAGCAACAGTCGGAGAGTCGTCCAGGGAAGGAAGAAGAGAGAGGAGAGAGGTAGAGAAATCCCTCCTCCTAAAAGGTCTGTCGTTGAATTTAACAAATTACAAAAAGCTTTGCGCATATGCTTAAAATAGATGCACAGCTATTAGTAAAATATAACGCACAAGTTTCCATTTCTGCCTAAAGCTGTAATCGCTTTAAATTTTGCGTCTTGCAATTAGCAGAATGAAGCATAATAGAGAGCTTAAAGCTGATTTTCAACTGCTTTAAGAGCTCAAGGAATTGAAGTTGTGGTTAAAGACGACATAAAAGAATAGTTGATTAATAAAACATCCAATGGATTTGTATGCAAGCAGGCTAAAGCTTATCAAGAAACTCTCTGCTGATTTTTAGATGATTTAAGAGCTTTTCTCAAGCAGATCAAGTCTAAAGCTAAGTATATAAAACACTATTAGAAAAGAAAATGGTAGTAGAAATGATGATAAAGACGCTCATCCCGTAATGCATTTTTGATTCTGAATTTAAACTAAGCAATATCTTTCTTTAATACTTATTACAATAACCATAAAGACTAGATTAATACTATATATTGTATTTTGTGTGTGTCATGCAACTTGTAAATTTATAATTAGGCATATGAGACACAGCTGTAAGTAGATAAGTGTAAGCAAATTCTCGGGGTCGGACAAGGTAACGTTGCCCGGCTTAAGAGGTTTCTCTGCCTGCTTAAAAGACACCTGTGGTAAACAAGACGTGTACACTGCCACAAATTGTTAATAACTAATGTGAACATATAATAAAAATCAAAACATATTTAGGCAAATTTTTTTAATATCCATATAAGCGTTATTTGATAGATATTTTTGAATTTGACTTTAGCTTCTTTATATTTTACATCAGTTTATCCTAAGGAGAGTTATTGGAGATCTTATAAAGACATTGAAAAAATGGACTTAAGATTTGTAAGCTGTTTTCTTGGACAGCCATATTAAAATCGATTATAATTTAATATGTTTCCTATATGTATATATCAGAGATCTTTACAATCCATCGGAACATTTGTTAATATGATGAATTTGATTTTTGAAAATATTACCGCAGTGCATTGTGCTTAGAGACTGAGAGAGAATGAGAGATATAGACCATTATATGCTGCTTAATGCCACAAATGCGCCTAAAATTATATTAAGCACTTGTGCTTGAGCGACAAAGCCTGGCAACTCTGGCTGAATACGTTGATGGCATCGGCTCATTTATAAATCGACGACAGTAAATTATAAATGGAATTACTATTCCGAACTAGCTTCAATCTCCATATGCAAAGCATGTGTGCACACACTCCCCCTCTCTCTCTCTCTCTCTCCCTCTCGCACTGTATCCCTGTCGCTTTCTCATTCACTCTACACATCAACGCCTTTGTAAATCTGAGCCGCCTCACAGTGGATGAAATGTTTATTTGGCGGTGTATAATTTAAAATTCGCATTTTTTGATATCATCAATATCCGATAACATATTTCAGATATTTTCTTGACTTCTAAAGTTGTTAATTTGATTAAATTTTAATCATTTAGTTAATTAATTTTTATAAATATCAAAAGGGATTTTTTTGTTTAGTCTAAAGTTAGCTCTGTCTAATTTAGTTTTTCTTTATTGAAATTAAATTTATAAAAGGTTTCTTATTGAATTCCTTTAAAATAATTGAGTTTAATTCCGCTAGATTATTCATTTACCCCACTGTGCACACAGACGCACAGACGTATATTAAAGTTCAAAAGGCAACGACAGGCAACGGGAACACAAACTTGCAGCAGACAGTGTGAAATGGCTGCGGTGCCTGGCAGCAGCTGTCGTTGAGTGGGCGTTCATCCAGTGTTCAACAACGAGCCAAAAAAGCCTAAGGACGACAACATACACACGCACACACAGACACACACAGACAATAAATAGATAAAACACGCAAAGGGCCAAAGGAAAACCTCTCAAAAAAAGAAAGCATCCAAACTAAATGTTGTAGAAAGTATTTGACGAGAAGTTACCTTATAAATGGATTACAATGTTGCTCTACTTGATTCTTACTGCAATTAGACCAACAGTGGACACAATATCTATATTGGGGAGCAATACAACAACAACAACAACTACAGCAACAACAACCAGATTAAGTAGAGTCATTTTTTGCTGGCACATTTGAGGGTCGCAAATTAAGAGTGTTTAAAATATACATCATCGAGTAACAGTAAGAGTTAAATTTATTTCCAGAGTCAGTACGTGAATTAGACATATTCAATTATAATGCAGCTTGAAATCGCTTTAGTTTGTGCAATAATACATACAGAACTAATAGCTTTTAGGCACTAGCACATACAAAGAAGCTTTCTCGCCCGGTGACAAACACTGATCTAAAGACAAAGTGTTAATTAAGTATAAATTCATTTAATTGTATGTAGCTTAAATTCTAGCCCTACAAATTAATGAAACTTACGAAAATTGCGCTTTTTTAGTTGATGATGACTGCCTTTCAGTTGAATATCCCCCACTTTATGCATTTTAAAGGGTATGCTAAAGAAAAGACGAGGCCATTGGCATATGCAACGAACAAACAAACCAGTAGCTAAGCCAGTTGCTATAACCCAGACTCGAAATCCCCCTCTCAAAAAAACCGAACCCGAAAACCAATTCCAAGCAGTCATAGGGTACCTCAATAGATGTAAACAGTTCGTTGTGAGGATTTGCGCTTAGCTGTGAACTAGAGAAGAGGAAAACACAGAAAAAATGCATGAAAAGGATGCGACGACATACGCGAAAAAGCAGGCTGACTAAAGGAGACATTTGAAAGGAGGTTCTGAGGCTAAGAATGAGGCTGACGCTGAGGATGAGGATGAGAATGAGGTTCAGGCTGAGGTTGAGGTTGAGGCTTTTGGGGCTTGAGGTTCGCTGTGAGACTGTAGCTTCTGTTCCATGATGCGATGGTACGTAACGACGACAAGGTCGAATGGCTTAGGAAGTAATTTTAGCATTGTAAATCCTTTTGGAAAATTATAGCGACAGTCAGCTTGTAGTTAGTGGCAGGCAAAAGACAGCACATGGAAGGGGGGTTTAAGGTGGATAGATGGGATGAGGAAAAAGTAGAGGAAGGAAACATGGAGGAGGTAAAGCTATCATAAGATCAAGCCCGCACACAAATTGTGTTAGTTGCTCCAAGTGAACGAAAATTGTGCACCAATAGCAACGCACACACACATACACTACACACACACACACACACACATACACTACACACACATGTTACAATCAAGCGCGAAAAATTCATATGACATTCGAAAAGTCTTCTCGCGAAAGGTTCTCCTTCCTCTTCTACTTTTTCCTGGTCGCGACATCAGCTGAAGACAAACAAAGACTTAGGAATTGGAATAGGTAAGGCTAAGACTAAGAGTAGGAGTAGATATAGGAAAAGGAAGTATGACTAGAGGGTATAGTTTAATGGGAGAAGGGGGGAAGACATACATAGTCGCACATAAATTTGCTGGGCGCTGTGCAAAAAATAATGCATGCATTCCCAATTTCAAAGTGCCTTCATATAAAATATGTGCGGCAATTCCAGCACTCACACACACACTCTCACACAATTACACACTCACACATACACTTACACTTACGCACATTATATTATAGCATCTGGATTTATTTTATTTCATTTTTTTTGGCATTTGTGACTGTCTCAAAGGCCAACTAAGTATGCAAATGGCAACTTAATGGAAACTTCAAATATGCACTCAAATAAGCACACATTACGTTCGACTTACGTTACGTAACAATAAAAGAATCATTACTTAATAGGCTTACGACAGTGGCTAAATTGTAGATTTCAAAGAGAAAACTATACAGATAGAAAATTATACAGATATTCTAAGCGCTTAAAAGAGCTTTAATTACTTTAGCTTACGTTACGTAAACTTAGCTTACGTTACGTAAACTTAGCTTACGTTACGTAAACTTAGCTTACGTGACGTAAACTTAGCTTCCGTTCCGTAAACTTAGCTTACGCTATATAACGCTATTTAATTGAATTGTCAGACGGTCTCCGACAGCCAAAAGTATTCACAGCACCTGTTTAAGTATTAAAAGTAATAAATATAATGTTCACTTAGTTAAGTAGCAAACCAACAAAAATCTCCCAGCTTACGTAAAGCTCATATAATTTCTTAACGTTATTTATGCTTATAAAAAAGCAAAAAAAACAAAAAAAGAAGAAAACTTTTGATAAATTCAATTGATTATGATGGCATTTGAAAAGTTTGTCAACGTTACGTTATTGAATGCTCAGTGGCACTTACGTCGTAACGTAAGTTATAGATTCTAAGATTGACCCATAAAAAGTTCGCATTGCTTAGTTTTTTGAGACGAATGCACTGAGAAAAATAAGTGAAGAAAGTGAGAAAGGGGAAATGTTGGAAATGAATGGGATGGATGTACTTATTATGTTGAGATGAGCTATGAGTTTACTCAAGGTTTACTTTTTCAACTTGTCCAAGTTTCCAAGTCTAGCCTACATATTTTTTCTTCAAGTGTATGTGTGTTTGGAAACGTTGTAGGCTGTAAGTTTCTTGGTTTTAAAAGTTTATGGCCTGCCTCCTGGACGAAGTTCGTAATGCGGTCTGTTGTCTCCGGATTTGTTTGCAACTTGTACTCACTGTCTCACAGTCTCTCTCTATACATCTCTCTCTCTCTCTCTCTCTCTAGACCCACTTCCTTTCTTACACATTTGACATTTGGCATTTTTGTGGGTAGATTGAAATTGCAAAAGTCGGCCAAAACAGCTACCACGTCGAGAGCTGACGTCGAGCGCGACTTGGCAACTTGATATTTTATTTGAATGCAATGGCCAAATCCAACAAGTAAGCACAAGCTAATAGAGTTAACTGGGCTGACAGATATCCTATAGCAGTAAGTACATAGTTAAAATTGGAATTTGTAACATTTTTTGAAACAATCTTTTACATTTGATATCGAAAACGGTTCAAAAATTGAAGAAAACCCCTTATTAAGTTTTGTTTTTAAATTGTTAAATTTTGCCATTCATTTTGTAAATTCTAAATTATGTTTATTCAATGCAGGTAGCATCATTTGTTAAAAACTACAAAATAATAATTATTATTTATAAATAAACTAAAATTGTTATTATAGTTAGCGTTAGCAGTTAAGAAATTTCACTTATTTTGTAAGTTCCAATATAGAAGTTGAAGACGTAAAAGCAGAATTAGAAGTAGAATTAGAAGTGGAAGAAGTGAATTGGAGATATTTCATAAATATTTCTTTTAAAATTTAAAACGTAAAATGTAAATTTAAATATCTTTGGAACCAAAAATTTAAAAGCATTCACGAAGTTTGGTCCAATAAATCACCGTTAAATTATATACAAATTAAAAAATGTGTGCTTTTGTGTTACTCTTATGATAAAAGTGGATACAAAAACTTTTCCCTTTTCTTTTCAAAATGTGATCTTGTTAAAAAAAAATAATGAAGAAATGTAAACCATTGGGGTTCAATTTTTTGAGCTCATGGTCCCAGTTTTTCACACAATTTCCATCTAAGCATACATTGTTTTTATATTAAAATATTTTAATGTTAATAAAGAGAGAAATTAGACTGCAGACAACTCGAATGATATCCATTAAAAGTCATTTACAGGGTATGCCAAGCCAATTCCAGTTAATGCAGCTACGAATGACTGCAGCTACTTACTAAGCACACACACTACACACTCACATAGATACATATGATGGCAGCTAGTAAGAGTAACTGTGCTGCCAGCTTACGGATTTTCTCGTCTATTTTGGCCAGATTACTTGATGTTGGCATGAAAACCATGTGAGAGATATACATAGAAACTTTAAGGTTTTTGGTTTTCTTGCCTTCTGTTTGTTGGTCCTGGTCCTGGCGGAATTGTGGCAGCTGGTAATTGGTAGCTCTGCACAAACAGGCCAAAAAGAATTGAGCGGATTGCGTATACGCCGCTTGTGCCTCCCCATGAAACTGAGAGGAAACTTTTCGTTATTCGGCCGCCTGATGAAGAGAGCGCCACAGAAGCAGCAAAATATTTTGGCTCAAAAGTATTTGGGCTATTTGTTTATTTTATATAAACTTGTGTTAGCCACAAAAATTTACTGCTTTACTCAGTGTGGCGGGTGGGTGGTGCGGGGTTGTAGGGGGGTAGGGGGGGAACTTGTAGCTCATTCACAATCTTTTGCATAGTTCGGCATGTGGCACGTAGCAAGCGCCAAGTTGAAAGCCGCAAGTATCTGTTGTGGCACAAAGCAAGCGAGAAACGTTGCAAATATGCGGCTGCTTCTTCTTGTAGCTTTCTAGGTAAAAGTCGAAAGTTTTTGTCGGAATTAGCAACACTGCCACAAGGCATTACACAACACTAAACGCCACTTGACATTGCTTCGCAGCACAGCAGCCACAAAAATTAACTAGCAAACAATCTTCCATCTTTCCAGCTCTCCACTTGACTCTTTCGGTTTGTCTTACCAAATAGTTAAGTCGCCAACCTTTTTGTGTCATCTTAAGGTTGCTTAGGTCGCTCTTGTTGTTGTTCTTCTTGTTGTTCTTGTTGTTGTTATTGTGTTGCAAATTACACAAATTGAGTAAAGACCGCAGGGCATTTGAGCAGCTTAACATTGCCAGTGCAAGTGACAAGTGGCAAGTAGCAAGTAGCAAGTAGCAAGTAGCAAGTGGCAAGTGGCAAAGCCTGGTTGCAAGGCGACGAGTGGCAAATTGAAATTTACTCAAAGTCAATTTTGTTTCCTGTTAAACAAAACTCATAAGACAGCATCTTTTGCCTCAGGCTCCCACATCAGTTGCACTTGCAGTTAAGATTTCTCTCTGTCAATTGCTTAACATTAAACTAACACACACGCACACTCACACACACACACTCTCACACATATCAATTATTTATAAAAATGGTTGCCAAAGAGTTTCTCTACAACATTTTCAATTCATTTATTTATTTATTTAGTTATCTCAACGCAGCAATTTCATAGAAACTTATAATTTATTGCGAGAATCACAAAAAAAAAGTTTATCAAATTCCAACTTTATTTATTAATTTTTTTATGAATATTGAATAAAAAAACTCTATATTTTGGAATGAAAGAATTTGTTTTGGCATACATACATTTCACTATAACTAAAGTATTCTACATGAATAATAAAAACCAAACTCTTATATGAAAAATTTACAAATAAATGATTTTGTTTTGGTATTTACTTTAAATTAACTAAGATACTTTTTATTTTATATTGATTAATTCAGCTTAGAGAACAGCTTTTAATTTAATGATAATAAATTTGTTAGCATCCCGTAAAATAAAAACAAAAGTCTTTCTAGAAACTATTCTCACATATGGACTGTAAAATGCCCAACAAATGTTAATTTTAAATTTTTAAAACTAAAAAATGTATGCCTATTGTTAAAATTTTTATATCTTGAAATTGACTAAAATTTAATGTAATGTGAAATGTGCAAAATTTAATATTAAATTCAAGTTCAAACATTGTTTAAAAATATCTTTTAGTCTATATTTAACACACAAAAGTTTCATACAAATAGATTGAACTATGAGAAAACCTAAAAAAGTTTGACAAATTAAAGTTCAAATAAAAACCAACAAAGGAAGCAAACAATTTATTATTGTACTGGAATTACAGCGTATCTGCTGGTCGAGTACTTTGCTCTAAGTTGATTTCATTTATTTTGTACGATATAATTCGAATCGAATTTGAAACGTATTGTTGACCACAATGAATTATGCTCGCTTTTAGGCTAAATCCCCGCAAATCCTAGAATAATTTATGTAGTCAGTATTTAATAGACGACACTTTTAATTCAATTAAATACCAAATATACCCGCCGAATACCTCTGGATATATACAAATACTAATATAAGTAGATATATATGTACTTGTATTTATATTTTATTAAATCAAAATAGGAAAATGGAAATGGGGGTCAAAACGGAAACCGCGACAACCGCACGCCGGAAAACTAGTAAACACGCGCCGCAAAACAGGAGTGTAGACAGGAGAGTGTGGGTGGGGTGGGGTGGCTGGACGGGAGTGATGGAATATTGGGTGGTGTGGCACAAAGAGTTTTGGCCAGTTTTGATAGCACCTGGCAACTCGTTAGCGCTTAACGGGCCCAAAATGTTATGGCCAATATCAATATTGACATTAATTTGTGCGGCCCAAAAGCTTTGATGACCGCACTCCGTACCCCGTACTTCCCTTCGTCCCCCTGAAACCATATACTTTATCACTCTTTCTACACTCCCCTCTCTGTAGGTGGAGGAGAGGGAAAAGGTCTGGAGTTTTTAGTGAAAGTGCTTTGTTTGCCAGCAGGCAAAAGGGCTGCATTAGCCCATATCGTATATCATATTGCAGTAACCAGTTTCAGTCCGATCTCTGCCTTCCCCTTCTCTATCTTACTGTCACTCTCTCTCTTTCTCTCTCTCTTGTACTCCCGTCAAATGGGAAAAAGGAAACTAGTAAGAAAAAAAAACGTGCTGTAGCAAATGAAAAATGCCGCAGGACCGTGTGGCGTAGCCTAAGTTGCCACAGTTCCTCCAAACATAAATTTTTTCGTATGAAAAAAAAACGGCCCAAAGTACTCAACTCGTTAATACCCATTTTAGATTATTTATTATTGGAAACCTTTAAGTATACAATTGAAAGTTATATATTATTTGTAGGTGGTAGCTTAAGTGTTATATTTTATGTTATTTAAAAATCGAAATAAAAAATATAATATGAATAAATACATAAGATAAAAATAAAATAAATATGATAAATAGAGTAAATAAAAGAAATTAAATAAATAATATTAATAACGTAAATAAAAGAAATTAAATAAATTAGATAAATAGAATAAAAATAATAAATAAAGTAAATAAAAGAAATTAGATAAATAAAACGAATAATATTAATAAAGTAAATAAAAGAAATAAAATAAATTAGATAAATAAAATAAAAATAATAAATAAAGTAAATAAAACTTAAAGAATAAATTAGACATGTAGATAAAATCAATAAATTTAATTAAATGAATAAAATAAGTAAATTAAATAAATGAAATAAACAAAATAATGTCAATAAATTACTTAATTAAATGAAAGCCTTATTAAATGAAGACTGCTTTAAATTTCCGTTAAATACTAAACTAAATACTCAATTTATAAAATCAAAATAATAGCGATAATTATTCAAATCAAGACTGCAGGCTTTTAAAATATTGAAAAAGGTTTGGGTGGATAATTTGAGCCAAAGGGCCAGTTTTCGGTACAGTTTGCACCAGGGATTCAAACCGTAACTGAAGCGTTAACCGTAAACCGATATTAAACGATTGAAATTTGTAAACGTAACTGTAAAAACCTTTTTATTATTCCGATACTGATTAACCGAAATTCTTAAAACCGAAATAGCCGTTTAAAAACAAATTCATGAAATAAGGTTGTTCATAAACGAATTGAATCCGACATTTCTTTCACTGATAAATTTACTTTCTTAAATTTTATATTATCTTTCACTTCTTTCAGTTTCGAACACACCCTTTTTCCGTTTGCTTACAGGGTATTTGAAATGTGAAATTTTTGTTATATTTTTTCATTTTTCGCCGTGGCAAACACAAAGAAACAGAAACAACTGCAAAGCATTTGCATTAAAGGCAATGGCGAAGGCGTAAACTGCTAGCGAAATTGGGGGCGTGGTGTGTGTGTGTGTGAGTGTGTGTGTGTAAGTGTATGCTGCAGGTCACCGTCGGGGTTATTATCATGTTAAAACTGCAAAATGCAATAAGTTAGCTGGCAAACCGTGTTCTGGCCAACGGGTGGCAGCCAGAATGCAGAAAGCAGCCAAGGCAACCCTGCTGTGTTAAGATTTATTTAGTATTTTCCCCCCTTTTTTTTTCATTTTTTTATATATTCCTTTTTTTGATATTTTTTATAGCATATTTTTAAAAAGTTTTCGACTTTTTCTGTGTGTGTTTGCTCATTGGCTATGCAAGAAATATGTTTAAAGTTTTGTTGTGCTTTTTTATTTTGTAACGTCGCGACGTCTAAAACTTAAACTATAGGAGTACAAGGGGGCGTGGCAAAACAATGTGTCATCAGCGACTGTTGCCTTAAATGTGTATTCCGCTTTATTTGGCCAACATGCCAAGTCATTAACATTATCAAAAATGTTGCGCCAAAAAACGTTGTAAAGTAAAAAGGAAAAATAGAAAAAAGAAAATGGAAAATGGAAAATATCAAAGATGGCAACTCTGGCAACAACTGTTGGCTCTGCCTCCAAGTTTTTCTCTCCACTCAGATTTGTTTGTTTGCTCGGTGCTGTGTCGTCAGTTCCCAGGTTTCCCTTTTAGGTAATATTATTCATAAGGTTTCAGAGTTGTTTTCTTTTGAACGGAATTTTGGCCATTTTGGCTTCATTAGGGGTAATTTCGAATGTCATTTGTATGCGAGACTCACTCCTCTCTTTCCGAAGAAATATTGTTTGAAATGTGGGAACCTAGACCAACAACAACAACAACAACAACCACAAAATGGTAACCACATTTTAGTTGCATTGTAATGGCAATTTAATGGGACCAACAGCGATCATTACAGTTGAATGCACAATAGAAAATACAAAATAGAGGTGTGTGTGGGTGTGTGTACGTGTGTGTGTGTGAATGAGTGTGTGTTGCTTTCATACCTATTAACCTATTTAAATACCTATTCAATTTTCATCATTACGATATAATTGTAATTTAAGATTTATTTGTAGTATTCCTCAATACTATATGAACAATATGTGTTACAGATTTCAGTACCGACCCAATTTTGAACAGAATTAACTTAATTAATATATATCTTTTCTGTCTTGCGACATTAATACCTGAGCTGTTTAACACTGAAATACTCATTTCAAATCGGCAACTCGTTGCTCAACACTGAAATGCTCGTTGGAGCTCGCTCAACTAACTATTAGAGACGTCTTGATTCAACAGTATATTTCTCTTTCCAACTGGCTTAACACGTTTCACAGCTTAGCTCATTTGTTACTCGCTACTTTTAACGTCAAGGTAAGAACTGGTTATTCAACTGGTTTCTAATAAATTAAGAATTTCATTGTCGCATTTGATAAAGTGCTAAAATTTAACAAATGTAGATCTGGCTTCACTCGTTGGTCAACTCAACTCGTCTGTTAGTTCGCAAATCGTTACTGCAAAGTTGAAGCACTTGTTAAATCAACTGTTTTAACTGGTTGCTCAACTCAACTCGTTTGTTACTTTATCAACTCGTTAGTGCACAGTTAAAGGACTTGTTAAATCCGGATTTTTTGGTTAAAGTTGTGTAGACAAAAGAGTTAAAAAATAACTGCTTTTCAGACACTCTCATGCTTTTGCTTTGCAAGTCAACCACTTTTGAACGCTTTAGGTTCGTTGATCACAAAGTGAACCAATTTTGATGTCCTTCCCAATTTTGATAACTTCCAACTACCGTAATTAGAGCGGGTGGCTGTCATTCGCTGTCCTTGATGGATATCTGCGTGTGACAGTATCATTTACCTCATCCCCTCATCTCATTGTCCTCCCTCTTTTTTTCAACCACATTCTATAGAATTCGCTTTGGTAATTCACTCTCGCCACAGTCCTCTCGGCTCGCCTGTCCTTTGGAAGCTGTTGGAAAAAGCTTTTTGCTGTTTAATTGATGCTTGAAAAATGCAGAGGAGCAGCTTAAAGCGCTCAAATAAGCAAAGGCCAAGCACAGCATATACTAAAGAGGGATACAGGGAGGAGAGAGAAGAGTGCACAGAGTGAACAGTGGACAGTGGACAGAGTGCAGAGGACAGAGGACAGAATGTGAGTCAAGTTACGACGAAAACAAAGTAAAAGTAAGCAAAAATTAGATAACAAGCAAAATGGCAACAAAACAAAAAAAAAAAAAAACTATAACTAAAAAACAGCTGGAAAAAGTGAGATCAAAAGGAAAACCAGTTGATTTAAACGAAATGACAGGCTCGACTTTATATTACCCTGTAAATCAATAGTGACTTTAGCAATCAGTAAAAAAAAACTTTAAGATTACTTACAGAACATGTTAAACAGTAAATATGCAGAGAGTCGAATATATTATTAATTGAAATATCTTGCAAAAACTTCAACTTCCTTTGGCACTCTCTAATAAAAAGGGTATCACACCTTAAGCTCATTTTTACAGGGTATGTCAATACAACAAAGTAGAAAAATGCTAAAAATGGGGGAAAAAAAAACTAAACGCTTGTGCCATATTTTCTAAAACTTTTCAAGCTGCCTTTTCACCTACTCCTCTTCTTTCCCTTTCTCACACCCTCTCTCTCTCTCACTCTCTCTCACTCTCTGTCTCTGTCTCTGTCTCGTTCTGTCTACCCCTTGCAATATCTGTCTCAGCTGCTGCAACTATTTTTATCTTGTTTTATCTCTGTCTATTACTCGTTGTAGTGTGCCATAATTAAATTTACCTGCGCTCACTGCAGTCAAGCTTTTTGTTGGCATTTGAAACCCCTTGGAAACATTCCCCCCTAACCCCCCAAACTTTTCTACCTCGATTTCCTCTTTCAACCACACAGAGTGACACACACAACAAAGACCCAAATGCATTTTAAGTAACTTTTTTTGCATGCCACGCCCACTTTTGTCATGCATGTTCATGTGCTAGCAACTTGACCAGTTGCTCTTGCACTATGCATTTCATCTCTTCTCTTTCCACTTTCCACTTTCTTTTTCGCACTCCTTGTTCTTTGCTTTTCTTCGGCAATTTGCATTGATTAATTTCATAAAAAGTTCGATCGCATTTTCCTCAAAACCTTAACGCAATTCGATTTCATTCAGGTCATTCATTTCCCATTTTCTCGAAAACTAATTTAAACAGGGTATATGCCAGTCAAGCATTTGAGTCTGTTTAAACTATTTATACATGTATCTATAATAATTCCGACTCTATAATTGTCCAATAAAACAGGATTATTATAAGTCTATCAGACAACACATTATCTAAAGCTTTTAATTTTAAATATATATTTTTTGATGAAAGCATAAATTTTATGTTTATGTACAAAATTAAGCCAAAAAAAAAACCAAAAAAATTTGATTTGATTTGAGAAAAGAAAAAGTGAGTAAAGACTTTAAACTAACTTTGTCAAAACAAGAGCCATTTTTATGCGAAATGTTATATTGAATAGATGAAATAGTAATTGATTCTACATTTAAAAATAGTTTGTTTTCCCCGAATTTTTTTTATATATTAGCTTTTATAGGAGCGATATATTATATGAAACAGCATACATTGAATAGAATATAAAATACCTTATAGGCCATCACAAACAATATTATCAATATTTTACAGAAAACTATTATATAAAAGAAAAAAAATCTCCAATTAAATACAGGGTATCGCTTAGTGCATAACTCTCGGCTAGACAATTCTCATTAATTTTTATGTTTTTATGAACGCATTATAAATGCAATTTTAATCTGGGCTAAAATGTTCGCACTCAGTTTACAAGCGAACTTAATTAATTGCGAGAACACATTTTAAAATCATAGAGAAAAATGCAGTAAGCTACAGTGGAGCAAGCTCGACAGTAGGAGACCCAGTACTTTTCGAGAGCAAAGCGTTCACTATAAATTGTTCTTCAATGTTCCCTACCATACAATAGATGGCGCCACTACGAAATAAGTTAATTAACACAGAGGTCGCTAGCGTCTCTTCTTCTTCATTTTACCCGCAACATTGTTAGTTGAATAACTTCCGCGTTTATCATCCGATTCGAATGAAATTTTCTGGACAGGTTTGGACTATAGTGTATATTATATGTACCAATAATCAAGGCGCTAGTCTTAAAGGGGCTCTTGTAATTCGACTTTGAAATTTTGTTTTTCAATTTCCGGGGGCGGAGGAGGGCGTGGCAAAAATCCAAAACAAACTTGATCAATGGGAGCTATAGATGAACCTACATGCCAAATTTGGTGTCTCTAGCTCTTATGGTCTCTGAGATCTAGGTGACACAAAATAGGACAGACAGACGGACAGACGGACAGACGGACAGACGGACATCGCTATATCGACTCGGCTGTTGATGCTGATCAAGAATATATATACTTTATGGGGTCTGCCACGCCTCCTTCTGCCTGTTACGCACATTTGCACAAACTTAATAGACCCATTTTTACTTTTTTAAAGTACTGGGTCTAAAAAAACCCTAGGGAAGGTGGTAGTTTTGTAATGGAGGGTGAAAGAGGGTTGGGGGAATATAACAACTCTCGAGTTGAATATTCGCGAATGTAAAATAATATATATGTATATCAGATTTAATTCAAGTCTCGAATTACAGTTTTGGGAAATTAATTATGTGGCCAACACACAAATAACATGTAAGAGAGGTGATTAGTTCTCAGTGGATTATTTCGAGAGATAAATGTTAACTACTTTTAATTATTGTGGTTATTGTTGTTGTTAGTTATTGTTTTTGTTTAGGTGATTTTGGTTTTTGGATTTTGTCAGAACTGAAATGCAATTAAGATTGCTTCAAAATCAGATTATTTTAGATGTAAATATTTTGAATAAAATAAAAGAGTTTTTATATAAACTATATACATACATATTCTATAGGGTTCTAAATAAATCAAGGGCCGATTTCTCATCTTGTCGGTGCAGCTTACTTTATGAAAAGTTACTTGACCATAAATGTAGGACTGAAAAAAAAATGTAATAAATTAGTAAAAAGCTGAAAAAATAAATAAACAACAAATAAACTGTCTGTTCAAAGACTAAACTACTACATAAGTAAGTCCCATAGTTAATTCTTATCATTTCCTTTCCTTGCTTCTCTGCTTCTCTCTCTCTCTCTTCTTTTACTTCTCTAATTTGTTCCATGTTCTGATTTATGCTTTACATTTATGCGGCATTAAAAGAAGAACATTCAATTCACATTGGATGCCATTTCATTCTATTAAGCTTACTCTCTTCTTTTTTATATTTCCTTCTTTTCTTTCTCCCCATCTCTCTAGCTTTCTCTATTCCTTTTGTTTCTTTCTCTTTCTTTTACTTTGGCTAAACTTTTGGCAATACAATGCAAATTGCTGCAATGACGTCACGTCCGTTGATTTGATTTGCAATGACACAATTTGAGGACGCAGCGGCTGTCCGTCCATTGAAATGTGGACAAGAGGGGACAGAGAGCAGAGAGGGATTGATGGAAGGAAGTGTTGGTGGGGGGGGGGGGGGAGTGGAGGGGACAACAACATTGTGCGCTGTTCAACTCATTTGTAATCATTTGGGCGTTAAATTTTTTGGCGCATTCATTGCGCTGTTGAGTCCTTCTTACCCATTCCCCCATTTGCTCCACTAACTTTACTTTCCCTTCCTTTCTCTCTTCTTTTCTCGCAATACTCCCCCCAGTCTCCACTCTTCTTTTCCCTCCTAGCTGCTGTTGCTGTTGTTTTTTACAGCCTTCATAAATCTTAATTTTAGCGCATGCAGCTAACAGAAATGGGCTAAAAGATGTCCAAGGGGTTGGTAACTGACGAGGTGGATCGGAGGGGGGGGGGGGTGAAAAGAGGGGAGTGTGGCAGGCAACGTGACTCGTTTTGAAGTTTTGAGTTGCACTTTTGACGTTACCAGCTGCCTGACAGCCGGCGGGCGTTGCCAGCGATGACGACGCATCGGATGGATGAGCTAACTGAAATTTGTCGCAAGACAACAACAACAACAACAGCAACAAAAATTATAACAACAACAACAATAACGAGCACAATAACACACAACAAGAACAACAAAAGGCAGCAGACAACAAAATGGGACAAGTTTGTCGCGTTAAATTTAATGCTCGCTCGCTTTTGTTTTTAAGCGCGTTTTTAGGGAAAGTCTGAGAACACCCCGCCACGCCCACCGCCCACCGCATCGCCCTCACACTTCTTCATCTCTTTGGAACAGCCCAAGGGAAAGTAACAGCATACTAGCTTGCACTGAAAAAATTCAGGGGGTATAGAAAAACATGATGTGTAATCCTTATTTTGTAGCCCACAAATCTGACAATTTGCACTCTTCAATTTACAAAATTACTCTGAAAATGCTAAAAATGTTTTTTAAAACTTTAAAAACTGTTGCTCTATAATTAAGTTTGAATTTTCCAATAGAAAATAAGGGTATACTTAATTTTGAGACAATGCACACTAAATATTCAAATTTTATAAGATACTTATGACAGTATCCTCAAATTAAGAAAGTATGCATTGGAATATATTTATTTATAAATTTGGTGCTAGCTCTAAGGTCAAAAATGTTAGAGCCCGAAAAATTTGAAAACCTTTTTTTTTATTATTAATTTAGTGACATGTTTCGTAATCTAAGAATTGGAGTATTCATTTAATTGAACTGGATTTTTTTTTCATCTTTCTTAAATTCCAGTAGTTTGCGAATCTTGAAACAAACTAAATTATTCTATTCAAAATATTCCATGATTTTGAAGGGGATTGAGAAAAAAGTCAAGTCTATTTTAATTTTTAAATACATAAAAATTCTAAAAAAAAGCATTGCCAATTGAATTTTTTAAAAAGTGAAAATTGGAAATTTGCTTTCGCTTAATTAAACTACTATATAATTTTTCACTGTGTAAAAATTGTGCCCCAAAATTTTTGGTCACACTTGCAAGAAATGTTGTGGGGAATGGAGAATGGGGAGTGGGGAATGGGGAGAGTCTTGTTCCTCGCCCGAGGGTCGCCAATGCTAAAGCTGAAGTAGAAGCAGTAGCAGGAGCAAAAGCTGATGTTGGCGCATCGAAACGCATTTTGAAAGCTTTTAGCTGTTAATGTGGCATAAATTTGTCTTTTGTTGCTGCCACAGCCACTGCTGCCACTGCCACTGCCACTGCTGCTTTGTGGCAGGAAATTGAAATAAAAAGTATTCAAAGCAACAGCAAAGTGGCAAAAACCAAAACGCAAACTTGAAGCGCCCCCAGGAGCAAGTCAAGGCAAAGACAGCTTCAACAATCAAGGGAAAACAAGTGGAGATAGAGAGGAGAAAGGGGAAAGGGGGCTATCGGTCTGCTTGCAACAGCAGCGTGAACACTTTTAAATGTTTTATGCAATAAATAGCAATTTGTTGATGCGGCCTAAAACAAAAACAGGTTGAATATTGAATTGACACGTTTGAAAACTGCAACTAGAATTGAAACTAGAACTAAAACTGCAGCTGGGAGTTAATTATACAAATTAAGCTATATCTCTCTTTTATGTTTATCAAAGATGAGAAAAACTTAAACACATTTTTGTTGAATTGTTAAATATTGTTAAATAGTTAAACAAAATTGCAATTCGAGGTGGCATTCCTGAGACTTTAAGGTTCCATTTTCGTGGACCATTCCAAAAGAAAATCATCAATATTGACCAAAATCTACTTAGCTATAAAATGTTATTACTTTGGCGTTTTTATCAGAAGAACAAAAATCTTAAACGACGTCTAATATTGAAAATAAAACTACTTTATAAATAAAAAACAGTTATGTTCAATTGAAATTGGAATAAAACTTCACATTTTTGTGAACAATAATAATTTATTGGATAATTAAACACATAAAATATGCAAAGCAAATAATTATCAACTTTGACCGCCAGGTTTGAAGCACCCTGTAGGCCTACCACCCTGTATGAGTATTCATTTTCGACAGTTTTTTATTAGAAATAATTATAATAATTTGTGAAATATCTAAGTTGGTTCAAAAGAGATGAGCTTTACAAACCGACAGATATTTGTTTCTGTAAATTTGTTGATTTAAATCTAAGACTCTGTATGAATAATTAATATATATGTATATTCAGAGAGCTTACACATACACCTACAAAATTCGGATACATTATATTAAAGAAAATATCTAACTGTCACATACATTACATTACGTTATATTAAAGAAAATATCAACAAATAAATTTGTTGATTTCAATCTAAGACTGTGTATGAATAATTTATATATATGTATATTCAGAGATCTTACACATACACCTTCAAAATTCGGATACATTATATTAAAGAAAATATCTAACTATCAAAAACTAATTAAAAGAATTCACAACCTTACAAAAGCTAGCTAGAATAAATTGTTTGTATTTAGAATCCAGCTGTTAACTAGTATTATGTTACAAGCTGAAGCTAGAAGTTGTGCCAACCGAAAGCTCTACCAAAAATGAAGATTGATGACAATGTCAAAGATATTTATTGGCAAGTCATCGAATGCCTCAATACGAACAGGGTATGTCATGGTCTGTCAAATGTGCCATTATGCCTGAAAGGAACATAATGGCGACAGCTTCACGTGCCACGCAATTGAGGCATTAAATTGCCTAATTTGTGTGAAACGAATTTTGATTTTTCCTTATTTATTTCTATTTTTTTTTTTTGGCCATGCAGAATGTTGAATAATGAATGAATGATAGCCTGCCATTAATGAATACTCACACCCACACTTGGACTTATTTATACTCAAACTCATGCTTCATTACAAATTGCGTTTATTAGAAAGCCTTATTGAATTTATCTTTTCAATAGATTAATCACTTGATTAAGTGGCAATCAGTTTTTGTTTTCAACAGTTTACTGTCGACCGAAAGCATTTAGGAGACTTTCTTAGGTACTTGAGTTTTGCTAGGAATATTTGTATAGGACTAAAATATATACTGGACTTGTATACACACTATTATAGACATCACTGTTACGACGCCACTATGATCAAGTAATTTAGCTGTATTTTAGTTAAGCATTTTATTGTTACATATATTTCATTGCCTTGTATTTGAGGGTAGAGCTATTGAATTTGGTTCAGTTGTGAACCTTTTAATAGTTAGTTGTGCTACTCTCCTAGGGTATCTTCTAGTCAATCATTTTATCTTATTTCATTGCCTGGCTCTATTCAAACTTAAATCCTGTGGGAATTGATAAATATTACCCGTATTTTTACTGCAAAATTCTCGTAAGCATTTAATGCTATGTCTAAGCTTTATGTCATATTTTAATTTAGGTATAAATTAATATAAATGCACATGGATATTGTATACATATTTTTTTGTAGAGTCTGTTTCGCAAGGATAACGATAACGCATTGACATATATATATATACATATACATATACTTACAAATATAGGCATACAATTAACACATTGCAACATTTTAAGTACAAGTCGATTATGTTGTCAACAGTTGTGGCCGTCGTTGCCACAAACACGCCCCTTTTCCTTCCCCCCCACCCCACCCCTTCTCACCACTGTCCAGCTTTCGACACCACTTTCCCCTTTACTTTTCTCTCCTCTTCATTCTCCTCTCCGCTTTTGTCGCGTCCTGTAAGCAATCAGCATTAATGTGAATACATATAAATTTATGTGTATGCAATTTCTCGCTCATTAATTTCATTTTCAATGACATGCAGTCTAAATAACAGTGGGGTATATAAGTGCGATCTTAAAAATCTCAAATGAAATGGAATATTTAATTAAAGTATATAATATTATTATAAAAAGCTTCCATAGTAAGTAGAAGTTAACATAAAAATAACAAAACTAATCAAAATTAATCTAAAAACTAAATTTATATTATGAACATATGTCTGTCAAAAATAAATAAGCTTTATCTTGTATTGTAGCTAGTGCCTTAAACAATAAGTTTTAGCTTGTATTGTAGCTAGTGTCTTAAATAATAAGTTTTAGCTTATATTGAAACTAGTGCCTTAAAAATAAATAAGTTTTATCTTGTGTTGTAGCTAGTGTCTTAAATAACAAGTTTTAGCTTGAATTGTAGCTAGTGGCTTTAATAATAAGTTTTATCTTGTATTGTAGCTAGTGTCTTAAAAATAAATAAGTTTTAGCTTGTATTGTAGCTAGTGCCTTCAATAATAAGTCTCAGCTTGTTTTGTAGCTAGTGCCTTAAATAATTAGTTTTAGCTTGCAGCACTAGGAATCGAAATAAATAAAAATGTCTTCTACTTTGTTTTCTGTTCAAAAAAGTTTTCCAGGGCATTGTTAAGTCGTTCACTTGCAACTTTTTATATATATTTATATTAAATCAACAATGGTTGGCTATGTGCTGGTGGGGGAGGGAGTGGGCAGAGTTCTGGTCGGTCGGATAGACAGATTGGCAGATTTACAGAATGAATGAAAATATGAAAATGCATTAAGTTTTATTTATTTACAAATCGTTGTTATTTTCTCTCCTTTTCTTTTCTTTTTTTTTTTTTTGTATTATTGCAGTTGTTTTTGTTGTTGCTGCATTTGGGGCAATTTTCGCGCTTAATTTTAATCGTTTTTTTTTTTTTTTGGGTTCATCAGAGATCAATTGATGGGTAGGATTCAAATAACTTACGAGTGCAATAGGGATTCATGTTGTGTGAATTTTGATTCAATTTCAATGCAAATTAGTTTGATTATGTTTCTTTCTCACGCTCCTTTTCTGTCACTGTCTCTGCTTCTCACATTCCCGTTGCTCTAGCTGTCTGTATTTAATTAAACAATAATCTTTGATTTAATATGAAAATTGCATAGCAAATTGCAAACTCTCCCATGATATCATTTCTCCTTCTTTAGCACGCATTGTGGCATTCAGTTTACAAATTAATTAATTACCGCCATATGCTAATTAAACAACATTTTTATATTGTAATTTCAGCAGCGTTTAACGCATTCACACACGCACACATACATTCTTTACACACACACACACACACACACACACACACACACAATCACAGCATATAAATAAATAAATTCCAAGCTGCATTCTTTCAAATGTTGCACAACATTATAATTGCACCTGGTGTTCAGCGAGCGTATGTAATAAACAAGTTATCCTTGCTGGAGTAGAGAGCTTGCTGCACTTTGAAATACTCTGTAATTTAAAAAATAATCTTGGCTTCGATTGGTGCGAAAAACGAGGAGAGTATAGAGAGTTATAGGATTAGAAAAAAGTACTTAGCGGTTTATTAATTAATTCATCAAAAATAAGCATAGGTCAGAATTACCTTAATAAATTTTTTAAATAAAACATAATATTATTATATAAATTTTTTAAATTTTCAGAGTAAATCTTATTAGTATAATACATATTTCTTTTTGAGTTCCTAGCACAATGGGTTGTATAATGGATTTTCATAAATAGAACCGAATGATATGTATTATAAAGTTCATATTTATGCTAGTTAGAATAATACGGTATACAGTATCGTCATACGTATGCGACCCTTTGAATTTATTCTTATGTTTATAGGGTATTAATATGGCTATTCGACAGCTCGTTGTACATAATATTGCTCTTATCATATATTTGGGATTAAATCGTTGCCGCTTCATAAATATATTCGCATGTACAGTTAAGTATTTAAAATTGCCGTTATAATGCTGAATGGATTTTACAACACTTCACTTATTGCGCTTGACACCAACAGTTGAAAACAAATGATAATTATTAAGGCTTTGCGGTCGAAAATATCCCAGAATCGTTAGTTTTCCATTCCTCTCTTTCTCTTTCACTTTAATCATTTAACATACAGTTTAACAGACTTTATCAGGCATTTATAGTGACAATCTGTGGTGTATTTTCGTATACTTCGAGGTTTTATAAATCTCTTCAACTTTTGTCGTTTATCCAACGGATTTTATATTTGATTGTATATCGTTTTTTTTCCTGTCTGTTTCCCTTTTCTTTTTCCTGTATTTTGCAACTGAGAATTTTGTACTGTCTGCTCGCTTCTCGAAGGTACTTTTCTAGTAATCCATTCTTAAAATCTTGTTTGTTTTAAGTATGTATTAAGGATACAAGTGTTAAATTCTAACCATATACGGATTTAATAGCCTTCATTTGGTTCAAGTTCAACATTTTTATAGTTTTTCAAGTTTAGGATAATTCAAGATTACCAAACTTCTGACATTATTTCAGATTGATTTAAGGCTAAATATCCTGTATTTTTTTTTTGTGTAAGGCTTTATTTATTTTGCAAAAAGCTTAGTTTATACAGAGAAGTATGTAGCTTTTAAAAAATATTTTTAAAGATTCTTTAATTTATTATTTTTTTCGTCGGTGCTTCTCGGTTTTTTTTTAACCTTATATTTAACCTACATACATATGTATATATATATAGTATATATATTTATAAAGTATGTATATATATTCAAATCTAATTTTTTTCGAAATGTCTTCTGAAAGTTTTATTCTAAATGTGAAAAACAATTACCTGCAGTGTCTATATATTAAGAATAATATGATAATTTTTGGGACTCTAATATACAATTTATTTCGATTATACTCATGTTAACAAAAATGTACTGAACATTTTCAGTTTTCTTTCTTAATTGTAACATATTTATATCAAATATGTATTGAATTTATGCAAACTAAAATTATTCCCCTTCTTTAATTTTCCAAAACTAACAAAATATTTGTCTGCACTTTCAATTCTCAATTAAATATGTATTGTAATTATATTTCTAATCATAAATGTACTGCAAATTATTTCAAGTTAACTGTATAATAATTTTAATATATTTAAGCATTGCGCAGGTGCAACCTGCTGATTTTGTTGTTGTTAATGTTGCTCTCGCAAATTCGAAAAGTTGCACAACATTTCGCGCAATGGGCAACAATGTTGCTGGCGCATTCAAGGCGCATGTCCGTTGGCAACATGTTGCCTGCTGCTTGTTTTGATATGTGGCAGCTTTTGTTTATGTTTATACCCATCCCGACAGGTGGTTGTGCCACACACACACACATACACTCTCGCTCTGAAGATATATGTGTGTGTGTGTGTGAGAGGCGAATATTTATGCATGGCAATTGCTCAATGTCGCCGTCTGCGTTGTCCGAGAAGTCAAAAGTGACGGGCTGCGAGTCACACAGCTTTAGCTTTAGGGATCAGCTTATCCCTGCCTTTTCCCCAATGCCCTGTTTTGCCCCGTACTTTCTCTATCCCTGTTCCTTCGTTTTCCCGTTCCCCATTGCACTATGGGAAAAAAGTGCAATGTTTTGGTATAATGCATAGTTCTTAATGTTATTGTTTAAAGGTTAACCCTCTAAGTCGTAATACTCTAAAACAGTATACAAATATTTCATTTAGATACTGATTTCATTCAATATAGAATTACACATTTCGTGACTAAATAAAAACCAATGAAGATCGGGCTCCATCAATAAAAGTATGAATATATAACTTCAGTTTTAGTCTAACTAAATTAATTGGAAAATTGTAGATCCCTTAATTGAAATTTGGGACAACAAAATGTTATATTTGCCCATTGTGAGCTGCCATTTTGATGTTGGCACCAAAGCATTTGTCATTCCCTTTCCCCTGCCAAACGTGCCTGTGTGTTGACTGTCTGTGTGTGTGTGTTGTTGTTGTTTCCAGTTGTTGTTGTTGTTGTTGTTAGTTGCATCTATGCCGTAATTGTTTACGTAGCAACGTTGCTTCGTGTCTTTCGAGCCAAAATTCAATTCACGCTGTTGCCAAAAACAGATTTGCTTTCGCACAGCTATCGATAACTGCCGACCGCGCCTGCAGGTATGCAATGCCTTTTTGCTTTAATATACACTCAAAAAAAGTACATTGATTATTTTTGAAACTCTCTGTTGTTAAATCGCCTTTGGGGTTGAAAAAATGGCGCTTTGGCTTATATGTATTTCATAGATTTTAGAAAAATGTACACAACAAAGTGTTTTTAAAGAAATTACTAAAGAGTATGAAATTATTTTATAGCTACATAGTTCCCATAAAACGATTTAAAGCTAAAAATATTGACTCTACGCTTAGGAAAAGAAGACTGACGTTTGGAAAGAATGTTTCACTTGTATTGACTTATTTGTAGAATAATGTTTTGCATATTAGAAAATAAAAGGGACGTTTTCAAGAAGAGCATCTTGAAATATTTGTGAGGGTGAAAAGCAGGCAGTATTTTTCCGAGTGTAGCTTCTACACTTTTTTTACTTTCTCCCTTCCTCTCTGGTTTTTAATTTTTTTTTGTGACCCATTCACGGCACACTTCACACATTTTGCTGGCGTCGCTGTCACTTTCAATCCGTTGACTGCTGTTTTTCCTTTGGCCATATGCCAGCAGTTGACCCCATCTACACTACACCCACTATCATCTACCCTCTAATTCCCCTCCCATCCCTTTTCGTTGGCTACCTGCCATAACGCCTGTGGCCATGCAGCATAATTTGTTTTGGCTCGTGTGCTCTTTTTAAGCCGCTTAAAGTCTGCGTAGACGCATAACTGCCAAACTTTCGCCCCTCCCCGCTAGGACTCTACTCTTCCTTTGCAGCTCGCCAGCACTCTCCCCTCTCCCCTTTCCTCCAGGACAGCTGCAACTGTCCATCTGCCAACGGGGCAGGCACATTTCACATGTGTATAAAAAACAAACTTATTTTTCTTCGAGTTTCTCCGCTTTCTTTTTGTAAACTGATTGAAATTCTAACAATCAGATTTTAGGTACAGTCATGTGCAAAAGCTCTTTGCTTTTAAATTTAAATCTTTCTCCATCCTCTTTTATCTTAACTTTATTCTCTAATTTTGTTTTATTTTTATTTATTTTCAGGCATAATTCAGTCGACTCATCAATGTAAATGTAAGTTACCATTTTGTGTTATAATATAAATTGATACTTACATACATATATCTCCCTTTTTTTCTCTCTGTCAATTAAGATTCCTAAATCGATGGGTTTCATACTTGCTGCATTTAATTGCATTCCATTTTTTATAAATATTATTTGTTTGTAATTAAAGTCTTAGGTCAAAGAAAGAATTATCTGAATCAAAGCTTAAGTGGTTTCAGTTATTGCTTTTGATTTCCGCAGCATTTCTTTGTCATATGTTGCAACAATTTTTAGTGACAATCCATCTCTATCTATTTCTTAGTATCTCTTGTTTTATTTATTATTATTTTTTTTTTCAAATTGTGAGTACTTCAACTCATTGGAATAGGCAACTGAAAAAGACTGACAAAGACCTGGAGTCATAGAGAACTAATCCGAGCCCAAGTGAAGTGCCTGGCATTGGCTCGGGGCTAGTCAAAGTCCGGACACAGACCCAGACAGAGATAGAGCCGGGGTCAGAGACAGAGACAGAGAGAGAGAGAGACAGAGATAAAGACAGACTGAGAACTGGAGCTGGGTTATCCTGATCTGACTTCAATGAATGCGTGGGACAAACAAAGCTAAATCGCGCACAAAGCCAATTGCTTTTCCTCTCGGCTGGAACTGAAAAGTAGCTGGTGACTATTCCTACTCCATGGTCCATGGTCCTCCATGCTCACTTGTCTAGTTATAAAGCGGATACTCATTTAAGTTGATTCACCGCACCAACTACACACAAAAGGCACAAGAGCAGCGACGTCAACGACGACGTCAGCCAATGACACTTTATGACAATTGCACTTGGCGGCTTTTTTCCTAGCAGATGGGAAGAATGGTAGAAAAGACAGAAGAGTCGAGAGGACAGAGAAAAAGAGAAGAACAGTAGCAGAAGAGTCTCTTGCCTTTGCTCTATTAACAAAAAAAAAAAAAACCTATACAAAAGAGAAAAGTTTTTCCCGACAAACCGAAAATTTGATAATCTTGCTTCAATAGCAAAAAAGTTATTTTTGGTAAGAAGTATAGTTCCATTTTCTCCAATAGGAATAAGTAATTAGATAATTATGTTTTTAATTTTAATAAATTTAATCAAGAATTTATATACTCTATGAGAACTGCATTATGAAATCATAATACCATTTGAAAGGGTATCCAAAAAAAGAGTAGAAACACAAAAGCAGCCAACGGCAAAAACAAGTGAAAATCGTTCAGGGAAAACCGTCATAGCCTGACGCCAGAAGGAAATCCGCACAAGTGGTTGTCTAGAGAAGGGGCGGCTGTGTGGCTCCGAAGGGGGGAAAGGAGGTGAAAAGGGGATCTTGTGGAGGAGTAAAAATCGTAAACAAAATGCCGGAAAAGGCAACAACATGGCGACAAGCCAACCACGTGCTACACATGCTTCACATGGCGGCAATTTCCTCTTTCCTGCATTTTCCTCTCTCCTACTGAAATGCATGATGTGTCGCCAGTCGCCTGTCGCGTTTTCTTCCCCTTTCCTCTACGTCTACCTCTACCTCTTCCCCTTTTGCAACTTGCTGATGGTGTTCCTGTTCCTGTTCCTAGTGCTATTGCTGCTACTATTCCTAGTCTGTCGCCGTGATAATGACTTTTTGTCTTTGCTCAAATGTCACTTGATGCTTGTCCTTCGCTTGCTGCTCTCACTCTCTCTTTCTCACTCTCTCTCTGTCTCATCTGTGTGGCAGTGTTGCCTATTCAGCTTTTTTGTGTACATATCTGTCCTTTTTAAAAATATTTAAGCTGTTTTATAAACTCGAAGATTTAGTAAATTTTTTTGCACATTTTGACATTTTAAAATGAAAAGATATTGAAAGTAATGTTCAGCCTCCTTTAACAAAACAAATACTTAGGTCAACTAATTAAGAAAGATAAGAAAAAATGCATTGCCTGCTTGTGAAAAATAAATTCCGAATAATAATATTAACTAAACGTCAACACTTTTACTACAAATGTTTAATAATAAAAAAGATTATTATTAAATTACATTTTAATAATAATTAGTGGTTTTTATTAAAGATTCCGATGCCTAAACAACTCTTGTTGAGGAACACACACTTATTAACCATATATTGATAGATATATACATTTATTTATCCTTTTGTCTGTTGTCTTATTCAAATATTGTCATTTTATTTGTTGTTTTCTGGTCAGTTTGTGTTGTTGTTTTTTTTTCAGCTTTGTTAGTTGACATCACTGATTTGGGCTCGTACTGCTTTTGTCTCGCCGCCTTTGTTAGCGCAGTTTCGTTTTTATACCTCGAGGTTATTCAAGTTCAAATTGCACTGCAGCTTCTTCCATTTTTTTCTCCCCTTGATTAATTGGGCATGAGAGTTGAGAGTTGGGCCTGTCGGTCGCTTGGGCCTTGCCACAACTGTCGCCAACTGTCTGAAATCTACGTAAACAGCAAAACAGTTTTCATTTCGTTTCCCTTTAAGCCAAAACAATAATAAAAAGCAAAAAAAAAAGTATAAATTGCTCAACATTTGAGGCGTCTGTCCTGAATCAATGCCACAATCCACAGTTCGTGCAACGTGAGAGCTGTTGCTGTAACGTGGAAGCACATTCAACATCATCATCATAATCATTATGCACGTTGGCTACAGAATTCGCCGCGTGCCTCAGCAGCATTTTCCCGTGCGAAACATCCTTCTCTCCATTCTTCAGTTGCTTCGGAAATCACAGCGTCCTATGCGCGATACGGAAATCATCTTGGCATTATCTGTACAATATCAACGCACCAATCCGGAATTTCAGCGTCAGGTGCGTGTCAATCTACAGGATGCAGTCGATTATCGCATTCTGAAGCGTCAATCGGATGTATTCTCGTTGCGTTCGAAACGATTCGCCGAAATGATGGACAATTTGGTGCCCCAAAGGATGGCAGGATAATACTTTAACATTGCTTTGAATGTTGCAGAAAATTTTCAAAATATTTATCGATAACTATTGACAATTATTGCTTGTGAACTTATTGAAATATGTCGACTAGAGTCGAAGGCGAGGAATTCGGGTTTAATTTATAGATGAATATTGATAATTACTTCTTGTAAAGTTATAAAGATATGTCGATGAGTTTGGTGGTTTTCTGATTTTGTCCGTCCTTATAACTTAGGTTTTGTTTTCTTTGGCTTTAATTTATCGATAACTACTGATAGTTATGCACTGGTTATGAGTTTATCGATTTATGAAATTAGTTTAACGGTACTGGCTTCGTTGTTTTATACAGTATTTCTTTAATTATATGACCAAAATTGTGTCTCGCGTTTTTAAAAATTATCAACTTCACTTATCGATAACAGCGATAACAGATAATTGGAAGATGTACAATGAAAGCGCCTAATTCAATCATTTGATTATCAGCAACTGTAAAAACGAACTAAATCGATATTTATATATGATTGAGAAAATCAAATGAAATGAGATTTTGCAAATCGCAATAGAAATGGAAAATATTTACGATTTCGATGCTGGTAAAAATAAAATAAACTGCAAAATTGTAAACTAACTATAAAATTGTTGCAAATTCCACACGTACGCAAATCCAATTGAAATGCATAAATTATGCTGAAAAGTGTGCAGCGAATATTGCGTACTTTGTAAACACACACATACACTCACACAGGTGCACAGCACACACACACACACACACACACATTCAATTAAATTCGTATGTATAATTTACAGTTGTTGGTAGCTAAAATGAAAGAGAGAGAGAGAGAGGGAAAGGTGAAAGAGAGGCAGGAATTTTGTCACGTTACAAATGTGATGCGAATGCATTTGTGGTAAATATTTGCGGTTATCTAAATGAAATGCATTGCATACTTTTTGGCGGAGCGGCAAACACAATATAGAAACTGCATCAGGCCCATAAATCGCGCATTTGCCTATTTGCATTGGAGCGCGAAATATGCAATAAAAGCATAAATTAAGCGTTTAAAATCAAAAATCACTTTTCCAGCTGCCCATCGGCTAAAACCCACATAAGCACAAATATTTCTGCACCTTTCCCAAAACTTTAAAAGCGAAAAGAAATAACAGAACTGTCATTGATGAAACGATTTCAGCGCGAAAAGGAATTACAGAACAGTCTGCTAAAAATCATCTTTCCTTGCTTACATTTATTAATATTTTGTGATTAAAAAATCAATTTTCCAGCTACCCATCGGCAAAGCAAAAATATTTCTACACATTTCCCAACCCTTTTAGACTAACAAAACGCTTTCAGGGCGAAAAGGAATAAAAGTACAGTCTGATAAAAAAAATCATCTTTCATTGTTTAAACTTTAAAGCTTTAAATAATTTCTCATAAATTGTCAATGAGGTAACCCTATTAAATTTGTTCAGTTCTTCAGCACTCAATAGTCGCTGTAGGACGGAAATGAATCTG
This sequence comes from Drosophila neotestacea, assembly GCA_035044365.1. Classification (NCBI taxonomy): domain Eukaryota; kingdom Metazoa; phylum Arthropoda; class Insecta; order Diptera; family Drosophilidae; genus Drosophila; species Drosophila neotestacea. The sequence goes on from JAWNMD010000105.1 coordinate 828,309, forward strand.
GGAACGCCCTCAGCTGTTAGATGATATGAAAGATTTAAAAGTCAAAAGCCACAATTTTAAGAAATCTCTCGCAGCGTTTCACTAGAAATCAGGGAATGAAACCGAAACGAATTTCGGTTCCGGTTCCGGTACGTACCGAAACGAGTATTTCGGTAAAAGGTTCTATTTCGGTGTTGTCCTTTCGGTTCCGGTTCTCGTATCGGTCCATACCGGTACAGTAAAGTAATTTTTAAAAAAATTTAAAAGTAAAGAAAATCGAATTTTATCAACAAATATTTGTGTATGTATAAACGTACAAATGCATGCATTTTAGCATGTTAAGTCTGACATATAATTCGAAAAATTTTTGTATAGTGCAAAACCATGTTCGTACGAAAAATAACAATCAAATTTTTTAAATGTACCGAAACCGTACCGGTACGAACGTTTCGGTTTTCGGTACTTGAAAAATAATTTATTTCGGTTCCGGTTACGGTCACGGTATTTCATTTGAAACGGTTAATTTCGGTTAACGGTTCCGGTTCCGGTTACGGTTTCATTCCTGCTAGAAATCATTTATAATGCAATTCCATATTTTGAAATGGAAGCAAGCTGATAAGAAAACTTTTTCGAATCGATAACGTAAGTGGAAACACATTTTTCATGCAGACAATTATAGTTGCATAATATTTATTTTTTCTTGTTTATTCCTATGTCTGCATTTTGGTTGAGTGTGTGTGTATTTGTGTGTGTGGGTGTGTGTATGTTCCATTTTGTGGCAGATCTGCAACATTGTCTAAAATGCAAAATCGTTTTGTTTGCCATGTGCAAATCGTTGACCGCGTCGCGTCTGCCACGCCTTTTCTTTTATTTGGACAATGGGCGGTATGTATGTAAATGCAGTCGCATGCATTATTAATAAATGAGCTGCAGGGCAACATGCGGGGGAAGGGATAAAAAAATGGGTAGTAAAGGGTGCATGGCAATTGTTTGGGTTTTGATTTGCTTTTTAGTTTGAGGCGCAACAAAATGTTGCAAATTAACTTTAAAAATGTGCGTGCAAAACATAAGCTAAACAATTTAGTAAATTCGTGTTTAAATATTCGCATTATTTTAATGACTACATTTTAAGTATGTATTTAATTATTTGACCACACAGCAATCAGCTTTTATCACGTTAATCGGATTTATTTTGTCATGTAGGAAAGAAACAGATTTAAAGCTGAATTATGTGGTTTCATAATTAGCTTGTCACAATCAGCTTTTGTCATGCAACATCATTTCGCCAATTTGAATACTCATCACTGCATAACAATCAGCTTATGTCACGCAACAATTTTCATTATCAAGCGTTGCAAACTTTTGGCAATTATTTAAATATTTAAGAACTTGTCAATTATTTGAATTAAATTACGTGGAAGGAAAGTTCTCAATATTGGAATGTTCAAAGGTTGTAAAGAAAACTGATTTTCTGGCTAGTTTTCTTTGGAAAAATATAAACTTAGAATTAATTAAAAAAAGAGTGACCCAAATTCAACTTAAGAATTCTAATTTTTCGTTCACTAAATAGTGTGCTTATAAATTTAAAACATAATTAACGATTTAAGATAAAGTGCTATCAATTAAGCTTTGAATATGGATTAACCTCCGACATTGGAGTATTCATATCCTTCTTTGTTTTAGTATCTTTAGCAAACATCACTTTAAGTTTTAAAACTTTGGCCGTCAACTGACTATGAGGCGCTTTGAGAACATCGAAGAGAGCTAAAGTAATTTCAGAATTTCAATTTCACGGGGAAGAAACATATTTTGGATACACTCAAGTTGTGACGAGAGCTTTTGTATATTCTCATCGAGTTGTATTCTTTCAGAACCAGAACCAACATCATTACAATTACCATTACCGCTAACGGGTTGTAATTCTCCAGAATTATCACGATTATCATTGCTATCGGGTTGTAATCCTCTAGATTCACCCTGCTTATCTGGGTTATCAAGTTGCATTTTTTCGGATACATCAGCTTTGCGAGGGTTATCGAATTGCGCCTCTTCAGAATCAACCTGATTAAGTAGAATATCAAGCTGCTTCATCCCCGAGTTATCCAGATCTGCAGAAGGATTCCAATACTTAAGTCTGGATTCATCAAATCTTTTTGCCGTCTTCGACTTCGTGTCCGAATAAAATGCACGAACATTGATCGAATCGCGATCTCAGTCATTTTCTATGCAGTTAAATAGTTAAAAATGTGAGATTTGTTTTTACCTTGAAATATTGTGTACAAATGTAAATGTGTCTGAAATTCAAAGACTGAAAACGAACTGAAATAATAAATATATCTAGCATACTTTGATCTTTTGAATTGAATAGAATATTTTACTATCAACAAGTGAAAGGTAACTTTAAATTTAAAGCCACAATAATATTTGATGTATCCGAAATTGGAAATTTGGGATCACCTTTAAAGACACCGACCATCTGAAACACTCTTAAAGTAATTTGTGGCACACAATGAAAGTGCAGGAAACAGGAACAGGAAACGCATGTAAATATTCAAAGCAAACATATAAATCGTTACTTATAGCACTGGTTTTACTTTCTAACTGTTGCTAAGGTCGATTTTAAGCGATTGTTCATCTTCACGATAATTCGCTCCGGCGATTCACACCTGACTAAAAAAACATGCGTTTTTTTGGCGAACAGTTTAATCACAGAATTCATCAAAACTTTATAGAATATTTTAATGATTAATGTTAATCATACTTATTAAATTTCGATTAGAATTACTAATCAATTAAATTACTTTTGGAAATAGTCGTGGTGATTATATAGTTCACTGGTGAAAAATGTATGTATGAATATGAAATGATTACGATTACAAAAAAACTTCAAACCGTTTCTTGTTTGCTTCAAAGTCTTTGAAACAATTACGCTATTGCTTTTTACAATATGACTATTTAATTAAAAGTAAACAAATAACAGCTGATACTTCAATTTGTCGATACTTTCGTGGGCCATTTTAGCGGCCGTTTGTTCAGTGTAAGCAACTTTCGGCTTAAGCTAACGTTTTTATATTTTGAAATTGTAAGGAAAGTATTAATCATGTTACGTTATTTCATAAAAATTCAACTTTTTCCTCTAATTACAAACGGAAACGCACGGAATATCATAAATTTTGCACAGTTCTAACGGCAAATAACAAAGAGAAAGTCAGAGAGAAAAAATAAAATAAATTGTAATAAATAAATACGGAAAATAAGGGGGAAATAATCGCATGAAGTTGTCATAAATTATGCATTAAAAGCAATTGCGTTGATGATTTATGCCAGGGCCAACAACAAAAAAAGTTAAAGCGAAATCTATTTAATAAAAAAAGTAAATAGAAAACTATGATGACATTAAAAACCTATAACAAAAAGTCCAGTCAAAAGTGATGGACGAAAAGGACATTTTAGTTGAAACAAAAAAAAATGCTCACATTAAATTTTCAAATGTTTGTGTATTTAAGGCTAGACAAACGAGATGATAATAATAAACCATTGATCATAATTCAAAGTTAATTTAATACAACTGCTGCAATTAACTGACACACAGATATTGTAACTTAACATTTACCTTGCAGTCACAACAACCTTGGGGTCACCGATTTGCCTGCAATTTGTCTATTTTGTAGCCCTAGGTCATTTAGTGGGCGTGCATAAGGCCAAGAATTCGTTCTTAAGACGTTCTGTCTTAAGCAGTATTTAGACTTGCGTCAAAACGCCGTGGAAATGAAAAACTCCATATAAAAAAAACAGCGAAATTTTTTTCCCGTTTTTCATTTCAAAGTTGGTTCACACTTCTCGTTACGTTTCATAACGTAAGGGCCTGCCGTTCTGCTAAACTCAAAATGGCGTAACGAGGTCACTGCTTAAATACCGCAGATTATCAAAGGTCATAAGGACCAAACAAGTTATTTAGGCTTTATTTAATTTAATTAAAATGATGTGCCTGACAAAATAAATATATTATATGATCATAATGTAGCATCAGGCCAGAAAGCGACTATATTATTATTTTGTTTATAAGTGGCAGCATTTAATTTGTTTTGTTTAACAGCAGCAACAACAGCTGATTTATATAAAGCGGCCACAATAACAGCATAGATAACACATATACCGATATCGAACACGTATATCGATAACAAAATACTAATATTCTGTTAGATGAGTGAAAAAACCAGATTTTTTACGATTTCATTTTGACGCGAGTCTAAATACTGCTTTACACGTAAAATTCTCATGTGTAAATTTCAACATCCGAGGTAGCCTAGTGGGTTGTGCAGCAGCAGCTAAAGCGGGGATCTAAGGTTCAACTCCCCATGCATCCATGTTTTTTTTTTTTTTTTTTATTATTAATGTATTTTTTATTATAAGCTTTTTTTTTAAAAAAAGCTCTTCGTTGTTTACTTTTGGTTGCCTCTAATTGCAATATTTCAACACAAGTTTTAAAACATCTTCTATTATATGAGCAAAAATAACGTAGTATAGCCTGTAGGAGCTGTTTTTATACATTGTTTACCTCGAATTCCCAAACAGTTTAAGCAAAGACCTGGTATAACTGCCTTTTGATATACGAGCAGACTTTATCGGGCATTAAGAGTGCCCGGAATCAGTTCAACAAGATTATGGACTGAGTGCAGTATTTTGACCCGTCATTGTCTTCATGATACTGGCAAGGGATGCCCGAATAGGGCTGGAAAATTATCGATATTGGCGCCATTTAATATTTTCGATATTTTGAGAGGGTAATATCGATAGTATCGATTCTTTTCTTTCATATATGATATATGATTGTCTCTCTCATTGAAATTCTTATTTTGAAAACATCGATGAACATCGCCATCGAAGTTTCGACCCAAGTTTACATCACTAACGCCTGGGAAGTCGCCATTAGCGTTTTCCCATCTTGCCACACGCTAGTTGCATGGGTTCAAGAGCTGTGAACTTGGCAACAAAATAAATAGAAAATGCAACAATAAGAATAATGAAAGTCAAAAGCGCTGTGCACTTGTAAATTTCTTATGAGCCACAACAAACACAGGCACACTCGCACACACACAAACACACAGCTAGAAGCTATGCCCTTGTGTGTGTGTGTGTGTGTTGTTGATAGAACCACGCACAATTAAATCAAATTACCTCAAGTGCACTCAACGTCTTTTCACAAACTCAGTCATAGCTCTGGCGGCTCTGTAATTAAGCTTTATGTCAAGTGGTTCACAAGGTGGTGTGCGGTTAGCTGAATTCCTGTTCCTTTCATTGTCTGTGTGTGAGTGTAGTTAGGCTACTTCCGGCACTGGTCATTGAACTTGAATGCCACACACATTTGCACGCCTTCTTCTAGTAACTGACACTTTTAGGGGCCCATAAAATGTAGCGGAACGAAAGCTTTAATTGAAAACGCTCTTTGACACTCTTCATCCCATCATTTACACATAAAAAGAGCAACAAATTAAAGGAAATCCACAAAAAAAAAACAAGACTAAAATATTAGTAACTTACTTCAAATGACCGAAAGGTAAATACCCTTGGATTTATACCTCTTTAAGTTAAGAAGTAACAAGCACATTAACTGAAATAAATATTTTATTATATTTATAGTGTAACAAGTTTTAGTTCGTACCGTTTCCTTTTTTTAAAGATCAAATGTAACTTTTGGATAGGAAACTGATAATACCCTTTATGGCAGGATATAAATACATACATATGTTGTGGTGCCAAGGGAATCAAAGTGCATATGTGTGACAAGTTGAAAACGAGGGCGGATTGTCCCTGGACAAAGGCGAACAATATGCGATGCTGATGATGATGAAAAGAACAAGAACAAGAACGACGACGCGACGCGACGGTGAAAATGACGGGCAGCCGTCGTAACGTCAACGTTGAAAGGCGCATTACGAATTTGGTCGAAAGCCTCTGGGGACAGAACTCAGACGACGACTTTAACTCCAACTCTCACCGTGTCAAAGTATATATGGCATATATGTATGTGCAGTACATATGTACATGTATTTGTACTAGGGGAAACCTCAAAATGTGAAAACCGAAATTAAATTTACATCAAAAAAATAAGGGACTTGCAGACCAGAAGCAACATGTGAGGGTGCCAGAGTTGAGAGTACGCCTTGGGGGAGTGTTCCCATTGTTATTTTATTAGGTGAGAATTGTGTCGAGGGGCGGGAAAATAGCAAAATGCTGGAGCTCTCTTTCTCCAGCGACAACAAGTTGAAATAAATAAGGAAAATATGCTCGTTGGTCGCTCGCTGCGTATGCGATTTCCGTTTCCTGTTCGCCCAGGGGGGTATTCAAAAGGAGTCAGAAGAGAGAAGTTGTATAGAAGTTGCTTAGTGCAGGGTGTTAAATTAGTTTTGACACGTAAATGCGTTTAGAGCTGGCAACACACAGTTTCACCTGCTTTTCGGAAGGTGTGTTTCTCCTTCGCTTTTCTCATTCTCGTTCTTGGTATTCGCGGCATTTCGTAGTATAATTTTCGGCTGTCAGTTTGCAGCTTGAAATATGCGAATAAATTACACGAATGTTGCATACAATTTATGGGGCAACAAACAACCCCATTCCCATCTCCACACTCCCTTCACGCCCCCTAATTGACACTCCCGTGTTGTGGCAAGGCAATCGAACAAACCAACTGAATACAATTAACATGATATTAAATGCCTGTTATTATATTGTGCCTGTTTGTGCCAGTTCATGCCTGCTTGCGCTTGTTTGTGCCTGTTCTGTTACTTGCCCCGCCGCGGCGGCCACAACGTTAATTACCCACCTGCTTGCATTCAACCGTGCCACCAACTCTTGATTGCCACTTTGTTGCACACTATCGTACACGTGGCCTTATAATCGCTATGGCTACCGATTGCTGCACTCCGATTTTGCCTAAACTATAATTAGACAGACGTCATTTCATCCCTTAATGTGCTTCAAAATACAGTGCATAGAAAGGTCAAAGACAAAAGTAGCAAACGAATAAATTAATTACAAGAAATATCTTAAAGACATTTCAATAAAGGCTTTTCAGCTGACTCGAGGTCTACCTACAATTAACACACAAAAACTCTTGTGAGTCATCATCATTACGTGATAGATCTATCATCATTACCATTTTGCTCACTTACTCAGCGATCAAGACGGAACCTTATGCTTGCGCTGCTAGAACAATTTGGGAATTCTAAGGCGCAAACATGAAAAAACACTGTAAGCTGAATTCCTGCCTTCCGTCCGGGCCTCTGGATTCAAATGAGTATCAAATTGTTTATCCAATTATGTATAACTGTTCAATTGTATTCTTATTTTATTTAATATTGTAATTATTGTATTAATATTGTACTTTGTACGAAAAATGTTTTTAAGCTACTTTTGTTTGTTAATGGCAAGTGCCATAAATATAGGTTTTCTTTTTACTTCTAGAGCTGGAAATAATTTTAAAATAATCGTTAAATAATTGTAAAAATAAGTCTCTTTATTTTTATTCACATGTGAAATTGTTTTACTTTTTGCTATTAAATCGAAAGTTTAGTGACGAAAGATCCTTTATAAAAATAATTGCTTTAGCTGTGCCGCATGCCAAACTATTTATTTATTCTAGTTTTCCATTCGCTCTGTAGACATATAATGATAATCATAATGTACCTCTCATGGCACTTCGTCACTAGCGTGGACTGCAGTTTACAATGCTTACTGCAACTACCTTTCAGGATTCAGATTTTCTAATCGAATCCACATAAGTAGTAAAATGAATCACCAAAAATCCTATCAAGTGTATCTCTTCATCTATTCATTTATAAGAGTTCCAAGATATTCTCATAACGTAAAATATTCGAGGACTATTAGAGTATCTCTTATTTGCTTACACTGTTTACTCTCCAATTGGAGGTGCTTGCTATTGTTGTTGTAAGTAGAAACTTAAGCTAACAGGACTCATCAAGTAAACTGCAAACAATTAACATTTGAACGTGGCTTTGGTCGAATCAAGTTATCCCATTTTGGCCAAGGACAGTTACTGGTTACAGACACAAATACGAGTATTCGTTGAGCATTATGCTGCATGCAGCAAATGATAAACGAGGCACGCCTCATATATCCCAGTGGATATTGCAACATAATGTTGCTGCTTTTGCTGTTGCCTGTGAACCTGAACCAGCTTCTAGTGTTGTTTCTAGTGCTTCTGCTGTTTTTTGGAACATGGTTTTTTGTGCTTATGGACAGTATGACAACTTGAACCTGGACAGGGAAAGGAAACGGAAACGGATAAGGGAAACGGGGAACAACCAGTCGAATTGCTTAACGACCCAGCAAAACACAACAACAACAAATGCAAGACTACTGGACAGCTCTTAAGCAAAGCTTTTCCCTTTTAACCCTAACATCTCTCTCTCTCACTCTCTTTGTCGCTTTCTATCCCCCTCCTTTAAGCTGTGTTGATGAGTGATATTTATGAATCACATGAGTACACTAAATCATTGCTGTTGAGTATTTATGCGAGAGCGTGTGATTAAGCGAGTCCGACACGAGCATGTCCTGGCACGTCCTAGCAAGTCAAGGACCCAGGGCACAGCACACAGGACATGCTCCGTAGCGACAGCTTAAATACGAGGCGTGAGCTTCGCTTGTTGTCCAGGATAATTGTTAAGTTGTTGCAACAGTCGATGGGTTGTCGCAAGACATCAAAACAACAAGTTCAATGCACTTGAAAGGAAAACGGTGTAACAACAGAATACACAAAAATAAATATAGCATTCAGTCGGGAGGGCCCGACAGTAAAATACCCTGTGGAAGTAAAGGTCGCCACTCACTTTTTCTTCTACCTAATTATATATGAGTTTTGTATTTCTGCAGAAAATTTTTGAAGGTCGTAACATCAATGAGTTGCACATTAACTTCTATCTAAATAAACTTATATTCAGTTAAATTCAATATATATATGTATGTATGTATGCACATGCATACATGTTTAAAACTAGTACCAAAGTTGCTCAGAATGACAGCAGGTTCTTTTCGTTTGCAACAGCAGCATTAACAGTTGAAATTTTAACATTCGACTGTTAACTTAACATTACATATTAGCGTCACTATATACAATAATTGTCGTCGAATATCTTCCGTGTTAATTGTCCGATTGCGATTAAATATTGGCGGTGGTGTTATACGTCGGCTTTGCGTTTGGCCAGTGGCAAAAACTTCTGCATTCCCGCAATTCAAAAACAATCTTCGTTTATCTTCGCTTAGTATTTACACTAAGCGCGAAAAAAATTGTTCACAAATATTAATTTTTCGCTGAATTAACAGAATATTAGTATTTAATTTATCGATATGAGTATTCGATATCGATATACGTGTTATCTACACTGTTATTGTGGCCGCTTTATACAAATCAGCTGTTGTCGCTGCTCATAAGTATTTAAAACTAATTTATTTTTTATAGTGGAGTTTTCATTTCACCTTCGTTTCACAGCGAGTGTAAATAGTGCTCTATTTTCGGCAAAAACACTGTGGCATACTTTTAGGAAATGTTTTCAGACATTGTGTACCTCGAATTCCCAATAAGTTTAAGCAAAGACCTGGTATAACTACCTTTTATATATTAGCAGATTTTGTCGGGCATTAAGAGTGCTCGACGTGTTCTTTTTTTTTTTTTGGTCACTGTTTTTTCTTTTCTTCTTGATTTTTTCTTTTCTTCTTTATTTTATTTTCTTTTTTCATTTCGTGCAGCGCATGACCCCAGACGTACTGCAAATGCGCTCCGCTTGTCGCGAGGGCTGACACCCCAGTCGACCCGCAGTACGCGTGCCAAAGCCCCTACGATTTCAGTCAGCCGTTCGCGTAGCGACACGATATGGCGTTGATAATTCAACCGTTCGCTGTCTGTGATGCCAAGGTACCGGTAGTTGTCAACATATGGCAAGTTTGCGCCTCTTCAGTTCCAAGCGGGAACTTCCCTCGACGAGTAGTAGCAAGTCGTCTGCATATGCGCTAAATACGCAATGCATCTACAGACGCTGCAAAAGCATGTCCATCATGAGGTTCCATATAAACGGACCACTGATGGATACCTGTGGGCAACCTCGTGTCACCGGGACAGATGCTTCTCCATACCTGCTGACGATACTTGCACTCCTGCCTGAGAAGAAGCTTCTCCATACAATGCGTCAACCAGCGCTTCTTTGTTTCCATTTCGGACTGTTTGGGATGGTTGTCCTATGCATTCTCGGAATGTATTTAAGGGAGCTGAATCCGGACACACTTTTATATGTGCATTCAACTCTTTTTCATTATAGCGGTGCGTTTTGTTAAAAGGAAAAACCAACAATTGATTCGAGATTCCCGAATTTCGTCTACACCGGTCCAAATGTATTGCTAGACGTCCTCGGAGCAAGTTATGAGCCTTGTTATAGGGACAAGTCACGTAGTCATTAAATGAAGCCGAATCCGCCATTCTTCTTCATCTTTTGATGCAGTTTCCGAAGAAAATCGCGGTTTTTCGCCTATGATCCAATATTTCATTTTGAATTTCGATTGTTGTTGAACTGACTCATTTTTATTTGGAGCTCCATTTCCAATATATTTCGCTTTATGTCCACGTTTGTTAGTCTTCCTTTTCAAACTGTTTATTGCTTCGATGGCGAACTACATTTTTATATTCAGATGCGGAAAGGCACAGATCAACTTGTAACCCTCCAGGGGTGTATGTTTGTGCGTTTGCCTTATGTATAACCGCAATATCTTTATCTTTGTGACTGATGGCCAACGAAACTATCAGTTGTACATTCCCTTTTGGTTTCGGGCGAAGCATCCAGCAGCTGTTCTCCGGCGTTGAAACGCAACACTATGTAATCACAACCAGCCTTTCACTATATAAACACCACCAAAGGATCAGAGGGATTGTTACTGATCTGGCATCCACGCAAATATTCTACAATATTGGAATATAGTTTGTCCATGTCTGACTCCCCCAAAGCACGCGGTGGCAGCGGCAGCTGATGATTTTAAGCACGCTTCAATACTTCTTTATGTACTTGCGCACATCTTTTTTTAAGCCAACTGTGGTGCTTCTTCCACAAGTAGCTTAGTAGGCAGTTAAGTTCCTCTTTTTTTTCGAACTTTTTTTAAATAAAATTGCATTAATTGTCCTTGTTGTTTTTGTTCATTTGGCTTATAGTATTTGAGAGTATACTCGTATGCCTTCTGAAATTCATTTTCCCACAGCACTTTAGAGTTAATGTCGCCACTGCTCATTTCATCTACGGTTGATGAAGATTCATCTAGATTGACTTGATTTTCCATTTCTTAAATTTTAATTTTTGAGTGCTCTAAATACTATTGACGTTTTAGAGATCTAAAAAGATTCGCTTACTGTGTGAACTGTAAAAGAAATGAAATAATCTCGGAATACAACTTTGATTTTCATTAAATGTTAAATACTTATGTTTAAGAAGCGTGCATACAAAAAAATTTGGATTTAATTATTATAATGAGTTAAATAACCATTCACTCACTTCTTATCAACTCAATATTTTCTGAGTAGAGCCAAAATGGGGGCTATAGCTTTTTATGTACTTTTCGGATGAGAGGACAATAGTACGAAAACATAACCCATGGGGAATATGGCCAGTTTGGTAGTCGAATGCTGGAATGCACAGATAGGACAGAGAATCCATTTCAGCTGCGTGAATCTAACTTAATAGAAATTAAGTCTGGATCTCTCCAATTTATTTTACATGGCGTGTTCCTTAGGATTACAACCACGGTACTTACATCTGCAAGCATATGCAGTACAATGAATTTAATACAATGCGCCAGCCAGCGCCTCTTTGCTTCCATTCCGGTACCATTTGGGTTTGTCGCCTATGATCCAATATTTCATTTTGAATTTCGATTGTTGCTGAACTGATTTATTTAAATTTTTAACTCCATTTCAAAAAAAATTGTTAAAACATTGTTTTATTATAGCCTTTGGTGGAGTTCGAGCCCGGGCTCCGAACTTAAATTATCCAAAAATGTAGCTAACAAGTTAAAGGAAAATGGCAATTTGTAAGGTCATAAATCCTAAAAAAGGTATGCCATAAAATAAAAATATTTGGTAAAATTTCCTAGTTCTAAGGCACTAAATACCTCAAAATGTAGTTTAAGGTAATTAAATCCAGTTTCCTAATATTAGCAGATTTTGTCGGGCATTAAGAGTGCTCGACGTGTTTTTTTTTTTGGTCACTGTGTTTTCTTTTCTTCTTGATTTTATTTTCACGAGTAATCCTCGTGCAGTGCATGACCCCAGCCCTACTGCAAATGCGCTCCGCTTGTCGCGAGGACTGACAGCCCAGTCGACCCGCAGTACGCGTGCCAAAGCCCCTACGACTCCAGTCAGCCGTTCGCGTAGCGACACGATATGGCGTTGATAATTCAACCGCTCGCTGTCTGTGATGCCAAGGTACCGGTAGTTGTCAACATATGGCAAGTTTGCTCCAGCAAATCGCACCATAGGTCGCCTGTTGCGTGAAAGAGTGCTTTTCAGCAACATAACTGCCGTCCACTGCTAGTAGTAGCAAGTCGTCTGCATATGCGCTAAATACGCAATGCATCTACAGACGCTGCAAAAGCATGTCCATCATGAGGTTCCATATAAACGGACCACTGATGGACACCTGTGGGCAACCTCGTGTCACCGGGACAGATGCTTCTCCATACCTGCTGACGATACTTGCACTCCTGCCTGAGAAGAAGCTTCTCCATACAATGCGTCAACCAGCGCTTCTTTGTTTCCATTTCGGAACGGTTTGGGATGGTTGTCCTTTTCATTCTCGGAATGTATTTAAGGGAGCTGAATCCGGACACACTTTTATATGTGCATTCAACTCTTTTTCATTATAGCGGTGCGTTTTGTTAAAAGGAAAAACCAACAATTGATTCGAGATTCCCGAATTTCGGCTACTTAACCTCAACGGAAACGTGCGATGAAGTTAGTAATTCGGGGATCTTTCGCAGGCGGCATGGTGTGCACAGTTTAAGATTATCGTTAGCCTCATTCGGATTCTCCTCATTTCTAACATATTTTCTAAGAACATAACCCTAAGAAAGTCAATATTTAATTTTGAATTTCGATTGTTGTTGAACTGACTCATTTTTATTTGGAGCTCCATTTCCAATATATTTCGCTTTATGTCCACGTTTGTTAGTCTTCCTTTTCAAACTGTTTATTGCTTTGATGGCGAACTACTTTTTTATATTCAGATGCGGAATGGCACAGATCAACTTGTAACCCTCCAGGGGTATATGTTTGTGCGTTTGCCTTATGTATAACCGCAATATCTTTATCTTTGTGACTGATGGCCAACGAAACTATCAGTTGTACATTCCCTTTTGGTTTCGGGCGAAGCATCCAGCAGCTGCTCTCCGGCGTTGAGACGCAACACTATGTAATCACAACCAGCCTTTCACTATATAAATACCACCAAAGGATCAGAGGGATTGTTACTGATCTGGCATCCACGCAAATATTCTACAATATTGGAATATAGTTTGTCCATGTCTGACTCCCTCAAAGCACGCGGTGGCAGCGGCAGCTGATGATTTTAAGCACGCTTCAATACTTCTTTATGTATTTGCGCACATCTTTTTTTAAGCCAACTGTGGTGCTTCTTCCACAAGTAGCTTAGTAGGCAGTTAAGTTCCTCTTTTTTTTTGAACTTTTTTTAAAATAAAATTGCATAAATTGTCCTTGTTGTTTTTGTTCATTTAGCTTATAGTATTTGAGAGTATACTCGTTTGCCTTCTGAAATTCATTTTCCCACAGCACTTTAGAGTTAATGTCGCCACTGCTCATTTCATCTACGGTTGATGAAGATTCATCTAGATCGACTTGATTTTCTATTTCTTAAATTTTAATTTTTGAGTGCTCTAAATACTATTGAAGTTTTAGAGATCTAAATAGATTCGCTTACTGTTTGAACTGTAAAAGAAAATGAAATAAGCTCGGAATACAACTTTGATTTTCATTAAATGTTAAATACTTATGTTTAAGAAGCGTGCATACAAAAAAATTTGGATTTAATTATTATAATGAGTTAAATAACCATTCACTCACTTCTTATCAACTCAATATTTTCTGAGTAGAGCCAAAATGGGGGCTATAGCTTTTTATGTACTTTTCGGATGAGAGGACAATAGTACGAAAACATAACCCATGGGGAATATGGCCAGTTTGGTAGTCGAATGCAGGAATGCACAGATAGGACAGAGAATCCATTTCAGCTGCGTGAATCTAACTTAATAGAAATCAAGTCTGGATCTCACCAATTTATTTTACGTGGCGTGATCCTTAGGATTACAACAACGGTGCTTACATCTGCAAGCATATGCAGTACAATGAATTTAATACAATGCGCCAGCCAGCGCCTCTTTGCTTCCATTCCGGTACCATTTGGGTTTGTCGCCTATGATCCAATATTTCATTTTGAATTTCGATTGTTGCTGAACTGATTTATTTAAATTTTTAACTCCATTTCAAAAAAAATTGTTAAAACATTGTTTTATTATAGCCTTTGGTGGAGTTCGAGCCCGGGCTCCGAACTTAAATTATCCAAAAATGTAGCTAACAAGTTAAAGGAAAATGGCAATTTGTAAGGTCATAAATCCTAAAAAAGGTATGCCATAAAATAAAAATATTTGGTAAAATTTCCTAGTTCTAAGGCACTAAATACCTCAAAATGTAGTTTAAGGTAATTAAATCCAGTTTCCTAATATTAGCAGATTTTGTCGGGCATTAAGAGTGCTCGACGTGTTTTTTTTTTTGGTCACTGTGTTTTCTTTTCTTCTTGATTTTATTTTCACGAGTAATCCTCGTGCAGTGCATGACCCCAGCCCTACTGCAAATGCGCTCCGCTTGTCGCGAGGACTGACAGCCCAGTCGACCCGCAGTACGCGTGCCAAAGCCCCTACGACTCCAGTCAGCCGTTCGCGTAGCGACACGATATGGCGTTGATAATTCAACCGCTCGCTGTCTGTGATGCCAAGGTACCGGTAGTTGTCAACATATGGCAAGTTTGCTCCAGCAAATCGCACCATAGGTCGCCTGTTGCGTGAAAGAGTGCCTTTCAGCAACATAACTGCCGTCCACTGCTAGTAGTAGCAAGTCGTCTGCATATGCGCTAAATACGCAATGCATCTACAGACGCTGCAAAAGCATGTCCATCATGAGGTTCCATATAAACGGACCACTGATGGACACCTGTGGGCAACCTCGTGTCACCGGGACAGATGCTTCTCCATACCTGCTGACGATACTTGCACTCCTGCCTGAGAAGAAGCTTCTCCATACAATGCGTCAACCAGCGCTTCTTTGTTTCCATTTCGGAACGGTTTGGGATGGTTGTCCTTTTCATTCTCGGAATGTATTTAAGGGAGCTGAATCCGGACACACTTTTATATGTGCATTCAACTCTTTTTCATTATAGCGGTGCGTTTTGTTAAAAGGAAAAACCAACAATTGATTCGAGATTCCCGAATTTCGGCTACTTAACCTCAACGGAAACGTGCGATGAAGTTAGTAATTCGGGGATCTTTCGCAGGCGGCATGGTGTGCACAGTTTAAGATTATCGTTAGCCTCATTCGGATTCTCCTCATTTCTAACATATTTTCTAAGAACATAACCCTAAGAAAGTCAGCGCACCATGCGGCTAAGGTTTTGATAGCGTTTTGAAAGCGCGCGTGTCTGTCGATTTCAACACATGGAAATGGAGAATTACATTTTAAGCTTGTCGCGCTGAGTGCACTCATTGACAAATTCTTCGCTCTTTTGACGCTATTTGCATAAAGAAAGTCTTGAATGAAAAAAAATATACTAGTGTATCAAAAAATGCGGATATTTGTTAAATGGTTTCCTCGAATTTGGTTATACATGACGGATCCACTGAGCATCAGTATTGTAAATTTCAAGTTGTCAATCCGAGCTTTGATATTTTAACAAGAAATACATCATATGCGTCGTTAGCATCATTCAAAACGGACGTGAAAGATGAAAAACAAGACCATTATGTGCCTAGGGATCATACAGCATTTACTGCTTATGAGGGAAGAAGTGTCCTTCGATTGGCAACACTTCTAGATCCCCGTCTAAAAAAGAGGGCTGAACTAAATTTAGTCACTACAACGCGCAAGAAAAGCTTTGATATTTCAAGAAGTACCTCATATGCATCGTTTGAATCATTCCAAACGGACGTGAAAGAGGAAAAACAAGACCATTATGTGCCAAGGGATCATACAGCATTTACTGCTTATGGGGGAAGAAGTGTCCTTCGATTGGCAACACTTCTAGATCCCCGTCTAAAAAAGAGGGCTGAACTAAATTTAGTCACTACAACGCGCAAGAAAAGCTTTGATATTTCAAGAAGTACCTCATATGCATCGTTTGACGTGAAGGAAGAAAAAGAAGACCATTATGTGCCAAGGGATCATACAGCATTTACTGCTTATGAGGGAAGAAGTGTCCTTCGATTGGCAACACTTCTAGATCCCCGTTCAAAAAAAGGGGTTTGAAAATGCAGAGATTGCTGACGTGGCAGGTACCGCTGTTCAAAACGAAAACAGCTCTAATAAAAGATGAAGACGGATGAAGTCAGTGTAGGAGTTGCAGGGTCGCAAAATGTGGAGACATGTGGAAAAACATGAACGATCAGCAGAGTGGTCCTTACGTTTCTTACTTACGGAAACTCGAAACAGTTATGGTCAAGCAAACTCCGCAATAGAATAATAGAAAAAAGTAATAGAAAATACACCAATCACACTGAGTATATTTTCGGGGAACACATGAGAATGATGTTAAGTGTCAAACAGTGGTTCACTCTGCCAACATCTTAAATCATTGTCGGAATCTCGTGTTGCGATTTTCAGTATTCCAATGCCGCCTAAGAAGCATAATGCTTTCGGGGATCCAGAGCTAAAGAACAAACAAGCCTGGACCTACATAAATCGAAATTCAAAATGAAGTATTGAATCATATACATAGAATATTTAATAAAAGTCTGATGTACATATATATATTTTTTTTGTAGTGCTGTAGTCAGCAAAGCCAAAAATCAATGCTTTTGTTTTAAGCAAAAATAATAAAACACATGAAAATAGGCAAAAAAAATATTAACAAAAATATTTAAAAAAAAAATTGAAATAGGAAAAAACAAAAAAAAATGGAAGAACACGCCAGGCACTCCTAATGCCCGGCTAAATTTGCACGTATATGGAAAGGTAGGTCACCAGGTCTTTGCTTAAACTGTTTGGGAATTCGAGGTACACAAATGTACAAAAACAGCGCCTACAAGCTATGCTACGTTATTTTTGCTCATAATAAAAGGTGTTTTAAAATTTGTGCTAAAGTATTGCAATTGGAAGAATCTTTGAGTTTGGTGTGTGAAATGCAATTAAAATATAATTTCAAATATGTAAGACCATTGACAATGTGGTATGCACAACTGCAGCTATTCCCCAATACTCTCTCTCTCTCTCTCTCTCTCTCTCTCTCTCTCTCTCTCTCAACAAAACTCAAGTCCGAAAGCAGACAAATGCAAAGAAATGATGACGTCAGTATCACAGAGAAAATGAGCGAGGGAGACAAAGAGAGAGAGAGAGAGAGAGAGAGAGAGAGAGAGAGAGAGAGAGAGAGAGAGAGAGAGTGTCGTTGAGTCAGCTTCATGTTGATTACGGAGAATGGTCCAGAGTGTGGTACGAGTTTGTGGCATGGCATCGACATGCCCTTCACCCAGGCTAGATGCCTCATGCCTCAATGCACTTGTCGCCGCCCGCCGTTTGGTGGCGCCACTTTGTCGCGACGCTTTTTATAATTGAAGCAAATTGTTAGCCTGGGTTGGCATTCACTTGTCCTGCTGTTGAATACAGGGTGGTTTGGGGTGGTGCGGGTGGTTGGAATGAATGATTTTGCAGCTGTGTTGCCCTGTGTTGCATTTTATCAGTTGCCTCCATTTCACTGTGGAAGAATTTTCTAAATTCTTACCTAAATACATTAAAATGTAAATATAACAAGAAACAGTTCATATTGAAGTGTATAACAAAGTCATAAATCGAATTTAGGCTCCCTCAAATATAAGTGAAAAAGTTTATATCCAAGCCATCTGAAATTTGATTTTAAAACCAACTAGAGCACGGAAGAAAATATTATAAATTCTACTTTAGTAAATGAACTAGCTTTATATATACACTGATAAAAGGGGTTTCAAACAAGTTGCTTCAAAAGAAAATACTACTTTCATATTAAGAACTGAGTTCCAGATTTAAGAACGTTATGTTCTGAATGCCTCTTACGGAGGAATAATCCTATTTTTCTCCCAAAACTTAAAATGGAGCTCAGAATATATTTTATTTAATTGCTTCTTTCTTTGATCAGTGAAGATTTTTTTTAAATATTGTAGAATTCTTTCCAAATCGTGTACATTAAAAAAAAATTAAAATTACTATTTTAATCTTATTAACATTCATGGAACATTTCAAGTCCCTAACTTCATTATTAGAATTTATGCCAAAATATCAGACTCTATTCCCATAGTGCATTTCCTGACTCTGCACTGTTTGCGCCGCATTGTCGCATTCCAATTACAAAACAATCATGATGAGCTCTAGATATTTGCAGAACTAACAACAACAATAATAACAACAACAACTGTTTGCCATTCTCTATAGTTAGTTATTTGAATAAGTGGGTGAGAAGCCATAGAGAAGACACAACAAGCTGATTTGTATCTGTGCATCCAGATTCCTAGATGAAGCTCTCTTTAATCAACTTTTTCTGCTTTCCATGCGAACAACACGATAATTGTAAATGGTAATTGTTAAATGACTAAGCAATGTACTTATAGTAAGCTCAAACTAATTCTAAATAAGTAGTCGCGACTTAATCATTCTGAAATAGATACTTGGACTGTAATTAAATTTATGAACTATGTGAATTGCATATAACGTTCGACTTCGAAAATATAATTCGTACATACGTACCCTACAATACCAACTGTACCCTACTATAAATAGCTTTCTTTAGGTTGAGTAAAGTGTAAATTTGTATTTCTACCAGTATTTAAATAGTGTAAGTCATTAAAAATAATACCAAATCATATACATTACTCAATAATTGTATATGTTATGCATAGTTCTTATATCCAGGGTATTTTTAAGTCAACCTTACCATATTTCTGAGATTGAATTCTACGACTTTTTTTTAACACAGTAGGCTTTGATTCTACTTAAAAGCATTTTTCAGCAGCTCCCAACAGAAGTAGGAAAATCAATTCAGTTCAACTTTTGCTCTCGTACGGAGAACACCAAAATTTCAAGTATAGAAAATATTTAAAATATTTTGTTTTCAATTTTCTTTTTATTACAATTATCCATAAGTAAAAAGTGAAACGAATTTTTTTTTATAAAATTTTTTCGCCCGATTTTTGTATATTTTCTCTTTTTTCTTTTGTTTGTTGCGTATGTTATTAATTGATGCGAATACACTGAACAACATTGTAAGTTTATAGCCCTGACAATTTATTAAGAATCTTAATTATTCATTTACACTTTAGACTCAATAATCGACTAAAACGTGATCTTTAATCTGGATCTATTCCTGTAAGTTGGCAACGCTTTCATAAATATCACACTTAACTCTTATCCTCTTTATACAAAACTAGATAGGTAGAGGGAGAAATCAAATATGATATTTGATATATGATATGATATGATATATGAGCTGCTGCTAATCCTGCATGAATTAATTCGATGATAGTCAAAATTCTGGTCTGGACTTTCTCTTTCGCTTGGAAATGTTACCAAAAATACAGTAAGCTACAGTGGAGCAAGCTCGACAGTAGGATAACCAAGTACTTTTTGAGTGCAAACCGTTCATTGATTGTTCTTCAATAATGCGTACCAAACAATAGATGGCGCCACTACGAAGTTAATAAACACAGAGGTCGCTAACGTCTCTTCTTCCTTTTGCCTTTAACATTGTTAGTTGAATAACTTCCGTGTTTATCATCCGATTGGAATGAAGTTTTCTGGACAGGTTTGGACCATAGTGTATATTATATATACCAATAATGAAGTCGCTAACATTAAAGGGGCTCCTTCAGTTCGACTTCGAAATTTTGTACTTCAATTTCCGGGGGCGGAGGGGGGCGTGGAAAAAATCTAAAACAAACTTGATCAATGGGAGATATATATGAACCTACATACCAAATTTGATGTCTCTAGCTGTTATAGGCTCTGAGATCTAGGTGTTCATATTTTCGAAATTTCGATCAGCCGTATACTATCCGTTTATTATCCGATCCGGATAAAACTTTCAGGACAGGATTGGACTATAAAGTTTATCATGTGTGAAAAAAATCATATCGCTAGCATTAAAGGTGCTTTCGTTATTCGACTTTGAAATTTTGTTTCAAATTTACGTGGGCGGAGGGGGCGTGGCAAAATTCTAAAACAAACTTCATCAATGCGATATATAGATGAACCTTCATGCCAAATTTGGTGGTTCTAGCTCTTATAGTCTCTGAGATATAGGTGTTCAAAAAAGGGACAGACAGACGGACAGACGGACATGGCTATGTCGACTCGGCTGTTGATGCTGATCAAGAATATATATACTTTATGGGGTCTGCCACGCCTCCTTCTGCCTGTTACGCACTTTTTTTTTGCACAAACTTAATAGACCCATTTGTACTTTTTAAAGTACTGGGTCTAAAAATTAATTGAGCTTGTATTTTTGGCATAATCAGAATTTCAGTCTTAAACATGAAACTAAGACATCTGATATTATATGTATATAACTGGGATTTGAATATGGATATGGATAAACTAAAATTAAGTTACTGTTTAATGTGGAGGAATTATTTCGAAGCTACTCAAAATTCTGGTCTGGATTCTATTTTTGGACAAAGCACGACTTCTAACAAAATTTGTCGTAACTATTCGTATTTTGGACATAATCAAAATTTCAGTTTAAGTAAAATAAAAAATAAAATAAATACATAAACAATGCCAACTGTGTTTTCTATTTCTGGGCAAAGTTATACACAGTTATAGTCGATGATGCTTAAGACGATGTCTGAGTTGAGATACTTTGGACACTTTAAAATTGGAAATTCTAAAAAAGAATTTCTGAAAATTTTACTCTAGCATAAGCTAAATCTGTTAATGCTATCGCATTATTTATATAGACAGTCGATAGAAGCTAGTTAGGAACTATGTATACCTGTATTAATTCGACATATCGCAAGGTATTGGACTATAAAATCGAATGTACAGTTAATAGCTAGATTACTTAAGCTATCGATAAGCTAATCAGAATTTCAAATGCTGCTGAAGTGGACTCAGTTTCAGGAGGAGCTACAAAATTGTTGCACTTGAACTGAATAAACTAATTGAAATACAAGTTGAAGACTTGTAACTGACATAACCACTGACTGCTTTCTGTCCCTTTCTCGGTCTCTCTCTCTCTCTCTCTATAAATATTTCTCTCTTTCTCTCTCTGCTTTTATGTAAATTTCATGTTGGCTGCAGTGTTGCCAGAATTTTCTGCGCTAAAATAGCCAATTTGATATTAAAAAGTAGCTAGAAATAGCTTTAAATTTGTCACATATACTATAAAACAATATTTTACTAATTGAGCTTATAAAAAGGAAAAGCTAATCTTAAAAATATTTATTAAATCAGTACTGTGATTTAGAAAAGGTAATGCCAAAAATAGTAAGAGAAAATTGAACTTGTGAAGTTGCCAGTCCAAAGAGTCAAACGACTTTAAACTTGCATAAATTTATTAAAACCAGATCGACTTTTGTGCGGAATGTCATTTTGATCATGCTTTAATCTATAAATGTGCTCTGCATTTTTAAACGATTCGTTTTAAAAATATTTTTATAGAAATATAGACAGGAAGGGAGCCTTTAAATTGTTGGTAATTAAAAAAGTTTCAAATTTCTATACAGTTAATAGGATTTTTCTTAAATTGTACAGCTTTTACAACAACAACTTTGTTAATATAGCATTTTTAATAGCTATATTGTCAACACTGGTTGGCTGACCGCATTTGAAGGTCTCAAGCCTGTGGTTAGTGCATAAGCTGGTGACTAGCTAAGATGACCGTCTTCCCCACCCCCCTCACGGTTCTCTTCTGCAACTACAGTTACAGGAAACAACTTAACCATTGCCTAAACTCCCCACCCATTCCTCACTGCTTGTGCATCTGAGGACCACTAACGTCTACTCTGTGTTTGATTTGGTGTCAGCTTTAGGCACCAGCCACAAATCCACTTAATGTACAGTGTACACACACAAATATCTGAACGTGCCACACGCACAACACGTTGCAACATAACTCCCAGCATTTAGGGGTTGCATGTGCGTTTTGGGTGTGTGTTGTGCTGTTATTATTGGCGTCATTTGTTCGCAAATGTGGCAAGGATGGCAAAGAGGGGGCAACACTGATTGTCGCGCGACAACTGGTATTTAAGGGCTCCAAGGATATACACACACACGCACACACACCTCTGACACTATGGCAATAAAGTCTGATATTCAGGCATAAATACAATTTTCTTGTTCTTGTTCAGTAATTAAAACTATTTCTTCAATTTGTATCCTCAAGATCGCTCAAAACTTAAAGTTGTTAACTTAAAAATTAAATTTTATGCTCTTGATTAAAAATGTGTATTCCAAAATAAATTTCCTCAGTTTGCGTAGTCTGACAAATTAACTAAAAACTAGTTTTCATATAAAAGTACAACTAACGTAGTTTTATCATCAAAATATTGAACTTTTTTATAGCCAGAGTTCAGAGTTTATGCTATAAATTTGACAATTTTCCCATAGTACATAGAGGCAATTGCATTGAAGACTTGCAACTGCAACTGCAACTGCCGTTGATGCTGCAACGGAAGTCACTACATTTTGAGGTTAAGTCACGCTTAGGTCTGTCCTTATATCTTCAACTGTATCTACAGTTGTCTCTGTCTCTGTCTCTGTCTGTGTGTGATGTACTTTGCCCCTTTGGTGCAACACTTTGTGTGCTAATACCTGTCAAGGTCTAAACAACACTGGTCAATCGACTATAGCAGGAGTTCCTAAACCGGAACTGAACTTAAACAGATATTTCACTGCTCACAAACAGCTCACAGCGAGATGCACGAAAGTCGACACACACAATGCACGACTTTAGGTCCCCGAGAGGGTAGGGACGCCCTAGCTAGAGGGGTAAGGCTCAAAATTCAATTGTTCAAGAACTGCTCACACGTTATTAACTCATTATATTATTTAAAATGTTTAATAGAATAATTGTTACATTATCATGTTCACCAAAATTCAACTCTTTGTAGATTTAACTGTTACTGATATTCTTTTCTCCACTATTTTTTTTTTTACCAAATTTCTTAGATTCAATTTAACGACTTTTTTTTGAGCACAGTAGGCTTTGATTCTACTTAAAAGCATTTTTCAGCAGCTCCCAACAGAAGTAGGAAAATAAATTCAGTTCAATTTTTGCTCTCGTACGGAGAACACCAAAATTTCAAGCATAGAAAATATTTATTTTTGTTTTCAAATTTCTTTTTATTACAATTATCTATAAGTAAAAAGTGTAACGAATTTTTTATAAAATTTTTCCGCCCGATTTTGATATATTTTCTCTTCCTCTTTTTGTTTGTTGCGTATGTTATTAATTGATGCGAATACACTGAACAACATTGTAAGTTTATAGCCCTGACAATTTGTTAATAGTCTTTATTAATCATTTACACTTTAGACTCAATTAATAAACGACACCTTGGGTAAGACGTGATCTTTAATCTGGATCTATTCCTGTAAGTTGGCAACGCTTTAATAAATATCACACTTAACTCTTATCCTCTTTATACAAAACTAGATAGGTAGAGGGAGAAATCAAATATGATATTTGATATAAGCTGCTGCGAATCCTGTACTAATTAATTCGAAGATACTCAAAATTCTGGTCTGGACTTTCTCTTTCGCTTGGAAATGTTACCAAAAATTAATTGAGCTTGTATTTTTGGCATAATCAGAATTTCAGTCTTAAACATAACACTAAGACATCTTATATAATATGTATATAACTGGGATATGAATATGGATATGGATATGGATAAACTAAAATTAAGTTACTGTTTGATGTGGAGGAATTATATCGAAGCTACTCAAAATTCTGGTCTGGTTTCCATTTTTGAGCAAAGCACGACTTCTAACAAAATTTGTTAAATTTGTTGTATTCGAATTTTGGACATAATCAAAATTTCAGTTTTAGTAAAGTAAAATAATAAAACAAAAAAATAAACTATGCCAACTGTGTTTTTTTTTTGAGAATGTTGGCAAAATTAGAGTTATAAATATTAAAGAGGTCGTTGGAAATAAAACAATCCTAGAGGTTATGCTTGAGACAATGTCTGAGTTGAGTTATTTTAGCTGAAGATTTTGCTCCAGCAATTTTTAATAAGAGATTTGTATGATTGTTTGTTTTTTTTTAATTTTTAGTGACATTTTCAAATGCTGTCAACTTAAAGAACATGAATCAGGATTGTCACAAAATTGTTTAGTTGTGTTTGCTGAAAAAAAGCAGTCAGATTTCAAATTTTCATATATTTATACAATAGAAATACACATTTACATTCAAGAGAAAAAGAAGGAGTAAGTATAACTCTCGGGATATTGGGGTACTGATTGCGATTTATAAGTTACGGACTTTCAAGTCCAGAGATTTTAATTTAAGCAGAGCTTCCATGATTCCACTTGTTGTTGCTTTGGCTATTCATGTTGGATTTTGGTGCCATATGGAAAGAAGTATTTACTGAAATATTAAATTCATTTTCGGGTGGACAGATGTACAGTTAGTAATTGGACTAGCAAAATTGTATCGTTGTTTTCTTCCTAAGATTCCATACTTAGAATATTTAGTTGACGTCAAACTCAAAGCCTAAATTATCAGCTTACATATTTAGGGGTATTGGACTAAATCTAGAAGGCCTTCTGAATACATTCAGATTGTTCATATATTGTTAGGGCTTTTTATTTCAGTCACAGCACAAACTACATACACACTAATTCGATCGACAAAATTTTCACTTTTCGGCAAAATACACAAAACAAAAAAGAAAACGTAACCCAAAGTAATAATAAACCCACTGTAAATTAGTGTAAGCTTATTGTTTGCAATTGTGGGTACCTTTTGGGACACTCTCCACTCTTATACATACATCAACAAAATAATACTAAAATATATATAACTATCTGGAATAAACCAAAAGAAATGAACGTCTAAAACGTGTAAAGACAACATCGTAATTGTCCAATTGTTAAATTGTCTTAATTGTGCAAAATATATTGACTACTGATTGAATAATTAACATAATCGTCAGCATCAAAATCAATATAATATGAAGAATCCACTTTTAAATACAGGTGATACGGCCCAGCAGAAAAGTCAACGAGAACACTCTCAATCACAATCGCAATTGCAATCACAATCAAATATCAAGCAACAGATCATTATACCAAGTTGCAGCTACGACCCCAAAGCTGCCACAAATCGGGGTAGCAGCAACAAGATGTTTCAACAGGGCCGCAACTCAGGCGGCAGCATTCAAATAGCATCCGGACGGGGTATGAACACAAGCTTGCATCAAAATCGCAATCGCAATCGCAATTACAATCAGAATTCGTATCAAAATTATCAACGCAATCGTCAGGAAACTGCAAATCAATATCAAAATTGCAATCAGCTTAATAACAATGATACAAATGGACAGGGACACGGTGATTCTCTGGCCGCCAATACTCGATCAATAAATGGATCGATTTTCTACAAACATTTCTCGACATATCATCCTAATGCGCATGGGAATTTGAATTCAGCAACTAGCGTACGTAATATACGCTCCTGGTCCGGTTTGAATCCACAGCAGCAGCAGCGAGAACAGGAACAGGAACAGGATCAGGTCAGCAGGAGCTAGAGCAACTGGAACTGGCGCAACAACATTTGGATGGATCATCGAATATTGAGATGGAAGCGCTGCAAACATGGCGATCGCATCAACTGAATGTGAGTGCGCCCAGTTTTATACCAGCTAGTGCCGCTTCTGGTGCTACACCAGAAGGTAGACCTTCACAAAACCATCATGTTATGCCAAGTCAATCGCAGCCTCAACTGCATTCACAGTCACAATTATCATCACAATCACCATCACCATCACCATCACAATCGCAATCATTCAGAAACCATTTATTTCAAGCCGTATTGAAATTATTGAGTGAACTGAATCGTTCAGTTAGCTATCCGGAGATGATTGGCATGTTGTCGATGCGGCTGCAACGTTTGCCAGTTGAGTTAAAGCGCCATTTACCACATACATTGCATGGTGCGGTTGCCAATGGTTATTTTCGCAAGGATGGCAGTTATTATACTCTACTATCGGAGATGGAGCAAAAGGAGATCATGATGCGCAACCAGGAGGCAGCCAAGCGGGCCAAGGAACTCGAAAAGGAGCCCCTCTCATGGCGTGTACGTTAAAATGTCACCAAGATAAAAACAAAAAACGGAGAAGATGAAAACTACTTTAAATCCTATTATCCTATTACTATTCCTCACTCTCACTATAGCGAAAAAATTTGGATATGCGTTGATGTTATTGTTCCTGCTTTACCTGCAACTCGATGAATCCCATGAATGCATGAATAAATGTCAAATCCATACACACTAATCACTGGTCTGCTGCTGTCGCCGACAAAGTGGAATTTAGGATATTCCTATGAAATTTAAGTTATTATTTTAAAACGTATTTCAATTGTGAGAAAAGTCAAATAAAAAATCGTTCTTCAATGCAACTTGTAACCAATATTTGAACACAATATTATTTAATATTATTTTTATTCTCTATTATTTTATTAAGAATTCCCCACTTCACTATTGTTGAAATTTAAGTATATATATTTTAGTCTTTTCTTTACTTATATTATTTTTAAAACATAATTTCCATGATAGAGCTAAGGATTTCGAGTTATTTGTTGTAATTTTGCTGATATCTTAAATATTGGTGTTTGTTCTTTCCATCCGCGTGTGCCATTTCTCACATTTTAGACTGTTCTCTCATGCAATCTCTCCTCGGGCTCTTTACAGTTACAGTTTGCATTCTCTTCAATATGTTGATCGCTTTCAATGCTAGAATCTTGCGAGCCTTGATCCTGCAGATCTTGCGGTTCATTTGGATCCAAACCAGTTGGTACAATACAGTAACGATAATTTCGAACCTTTAGATAGCCATAGATGATGGCATCATGTAGATTAACGGTTATCTGACGTTTTAGCTCCTCATCGGAACGTTCCAGGCGATCGGCAACTGCCTCAACGATTTCATGTTGGGTCAAAGGTCTTTCCGATTCGGCAATCACATTCAGTATGCTACTGAAAAGATTGGGTATTAGTCTACGTCTGGGCGCCTGATTTGGACTAGTTTGTCTCATCTTTGTGGGCCACATCAACGCAAGTTGACACCAGCAGACGGAAGAACTATTTTTATATTTTTTCAAAAAAGAATTCTGATACTATGTACAAAAATATGTGGAACAGATGTCTGAAAGTTTTCGAAATCAATAAGTAAAGCATTTGGCTTACTAGATTTCATATTTTTTTATGTAAATCTGTAACTGAAACTGGTTATAGGAAGAATTGCAAGATTCTTTTGATATCTAAACTCTTTGAAGCCTTTCAAATGATTGCAAGCTTTGGATTTTTAATTTGGAACTTCGAATTTATGTCTTTTCCTTAGTCTCATTTCATTATTTAAATAAATAAAGTGAGTTATGTGAAATTCTTTAAACTGTTGTCAGAACAAAAAGTTTGAGTTTAGCACATTATTTTAAAATGTTTAAAATTTTTGTTGCATTTGTTTATTATATAATTATATAATATTATATTAATGATGACGCACTTTTTGTGATTTTATGTATAAATAAATGAATGGAAAATGTATAACCTAGACTCGGGGTTGTAGGTCCAA